>PVKP010018936.1:0-43393 GCA_004027715.1 Plecturocebus donacophilus | reverse complement strand
GCATGTGAGGTTAGAGGCAAGATGGAGTCAGCTATGTCAGATTTCTGTCAGTGTCATAATTTTTGCAAAGACAGTTTCAAGGGTAGGACTGGAGGGCTGGATTGCTGATCTACTAGAGGATACTTTTTTCCCTGTATAAATTTGGTCATCAGTGCCCATCAACATTACTGCCCAAGGTCGCAAGGAGCATGAGGAAGGAGTTGCATCACTCTCCCTCCCACAAATGGGACTCTTAGGCTTTTGATACACCAAAGGAAACAGCAAACACACACACAACACCACATGACTAAACACACAAAACTACAAAAAAAAAATCTCCACAACGGCCAAATGAAAACAAGCCTACTATTTACTTTCTTCTCCCAAAAATGTATCTGTGTGAAAATGGGGAATGCCTACTTATTTTTAACATGTGCCTAACCAAAAAGGCTCTTTTCAGTGGTCCTTTTCCTCAGAAACAAGGTCTCTTCCAGAGAAATTTTCTATCTCCACTATTAGAAAGAACAGTAACTACTATTATTTTTAAATGAAAATTTAAAAAATAATTATTTTGCCTTACTGGGCAGGCAACTACATATTTGTTAAGTACTCATGTTTTAGCTAACACTAAGCTACATGATTTTTATGTTTTACTCTACCTAAATTGCAAATTAAATACATGAGATCCTTTGAAACATGTTGCCCAAATGTCACATCCCCGTTGAGGACTTTTCTGGACCCCTCTCCCCGATGGAATTTTTGTTTGTTTGTTTTTGAGATGGAGTCTCACTCTGTCACCCAGGCTGGAGTGCAGTGGTGAGGTATTCGCTCACTGCAACCTCTGCTTTCAGGGTTCAAGCAATTCTCCTGCCTCAAACTCCTGAGTAGCTGGGACTACAAGCATGTGCCACCACGTCCAGCTAATTTTTGTATTTTAATAGAGATAGAGTTTCACCATGTTGGCCAGGCTGGTCTAGAACTCCTGATCTCAAGTGATCCACTCATGTTGGCATCCCAAAGTGCTAGAATTACAGTCATGAGCCACTGTGCCCGGCCCCTCTTTGAAATTTTAATAGTCCTCCAACCCAGCACACTCATTTTTTAAAAGTACTTTATATTTCTTTATATAGCTTATATTAGCTTCCTATTTACTATAATCGTTTTGCTACAGTTGTGTTTACTGTCTCCTCCCCACTCTATCTTGTTTACTGTAGGCTCCCTGAAGGAAGAAGTTTTGTCAATTCTGTTAGTCATTCAGGACAGTGTCTGGCACACATTAGGAGCTCAATGAATGGCTTTTCAATGAAGTAGTGACTAATCATTGCAATTACCTCTTTGGGCTTGGCTCTGTTTTCATCTCTGTTGAACAAATGTGGGAACTGAGGCTTAGAGAAATAGAGGAAGGTACCTGGAGCTGACTGGTAGCAAGGGGCAAAACCTAGCCAAGTGACAGTAAAATGGTTAAAGAGTTTGGAAAGCCTACCACTGAGCAGATTCGCAGCATTGGTGTAACGCTAACAAATCTGTTGCCCAGTGTGCAGCAAGTTGACACACGCGGAGGAGACCCTGGATTGCAACAGAGAGAGATTTAACTGTAGGGCCGCTGAATGAGGAGATGGTAGGAAACCTCAAATTCATCTCCCCAAAGAATTTGGGGCTAGGGTTTTTTAGAGTATTGAAGTGGGCCAAAGTGTGAAGATTGTTGATTGGTCAGAAGGCAGGGTAAATTCATAGGACAGGGAGATGAAGAAACTGTACACTCATGCTGATTCTGTAATTCTCTGGGTCTTCCCATTGGTTGACATCAGCTGCTTTTCTGGAATTCAGGATCTGAAAAACATCTCAGGCAATTCTTAAGCAAAAGTCCTATGATTCTCACGTCAGAAATCTTGTCTATAAAACAATGGGAATGCAAATGGTCAGTATCCAGTGCTACATGACTTTTGCTTACCAAAAAGTGGGTCCAAGCTCAGCCCGATGAATGCTTCATTATAACTATATTTCTGTCCAGAATTCTTGTCAGTCCTATGAGGACTACTTCTGTAGTCTCACAGTTATGCACATGAACTCTGGGGCCAGGCTTCCTGGGTTCAGTGTCCAGTTCTGACCTTGGGCAAAGTACTGACCCTCTCTACATGATCATTCCCCATCTGTCAGCGGGAGATGAAAATGATAGTACAATTATACCATACAGTAACTGGGAGGATTAAATGAATTAATAGAAGGACAGTGCTTAGAAGAGAGTAGCAAGTGATATTTTAAGTATTACATATATAACATTCATAATCTATATTTAATATTTATTATATATATTTGATTTTCTATAATTTGGAACTCATACATACCTGGTTCCCATCCTCCACCTCTCCCACAGTCTAGGTGTTTTGCATTCTCCAAATGCATCCAAACTTCAGCAACATATTTGTTTATACATATATTTAGCTAATGTGTGTGTGAAATTATCCATTATGTAAATGGCTTTGGTTTAGTAAGCAGAAAATGCGAGGATATGGTTAATGGGAAATTGTTTTGTGCAACTTGGAAAACAGAAGAATCATAAAAGAATCCTCTGGAGGCACAGTCTGATGGAGGGATAACCAATACATTTGCAGGTTTTTGTTTTTAAATAATAACCAGCCACTAATGGCCCAGAGCAGAACACTGATTTATCTGCAGCAAGGTGGGCTCTGTTTCCCTGCTACATTGCCAGCTGTCCTCCCCAGCATTAAGCTCCCTCGCTTCAATCCAATATCTGTCAATCCAGTTTTCAAGGAGAAAGATTTAAAACAGTGAGGAGGGCTGGGCACAGTGGCTCACACCTGTAATCCCAGCGCTTTGGGAAGCCAAGGTGGGGGAGATCACTTGAGGTCAGGAGTTCAAGACCAGCCTGGCCAACATGGTAAAATCTCCATCTTTACTAAAAATACAAAAAATTAGCCGGGTGTGGTGGTGGGTGCCTGTAATCCTAGCTACTCAGGAGGCTGAGGCAGGAGAATCGCTTGAATGTGGGAGGTGGAGGTTGCAGTGAGCCGAGATGAGATTGTGCCACTGCACTCCAGCCTGGGCGACAGAGTGAGATTCTATCTCAAAAAAAAAAAAAAAAACTCACAAAAAACAAAAAAATAGGCCAATCGCAGTGGCTCAGCCTGTAATCTCAGCACTTTGGGAGGCTGAGGTGGGTGGATCACTTGAGGTCAGGAGTTTGAGATCAGCCTGGCCAACATGTTGAAACCCCATCTCTACTAAAAATACAAAAAGTAGCCAGGTGTGGTGGCAGGTGCCTGTAATCCCAGCTACTCAGGAGCCCGAGGCAGGACAACTGCTTGAATGGGAGGTGGAGGTTGCAGTGAGCTGAGATCACGCCATTGCCCTCCAGCCTGAGCCACAAGAACGAAACTCGATCTAAATAAATAAATAAATAAAAACAAAAAACAGTGAAAAGGCATTGTCATTTTTGTGGATGGTTGCTGGAAGATTTTTTCTGTCCTTTATTTGGTAGGAGCCTTTTACTTTTTGCTGAGCTAGAATCTAGCCTGTTAGGCACTGTGCAGTCAGATTCCTTGGCAGACTGGTGAGGCTCTTAAATTCTTTCAAAAAGAAGGCTCGGGAAATTGGCCCTTCCTCAGGTGCCCTCTGATGCCTTGGGCAGAGCTCCCCTTCCATCTATGCAAATCTCCCTCTAGACTGAGAGGGCCTGGCCCCTTTATGCTGGGTGAGAATAGCATTATTCCCTGTAAGGTGATGATAGTGGAACTAATCCCTGAGGAAACTTTTAAAAAAAAGTTCCTAAAAGGCAAAACCAAAACCAAAATCTTAACACTGAGCTTTCTGCAACTTTTTTTTTTTTTTTTGCAAAGCAAACAAACAAAACCAACAACAACTAAGCATGGTATGCAGATATTAGCGGATACCTTCAATTAAGCCTAAGTGAAAAACTCTTCCATTTATTCATTCATTCATTCATTCACTTATTCACTCAACCTTATTTATTGTGGGCTCACTATGTGCTAGGTATTTTGGTAGACAGCACGGTAGGGGCAAGGGGACAGCAAGGAAAGTATACAATTAACTAAGACAAAGATACTCTCAATATTATTTTCTTTATGAAAGCTGAGATTGAAAAGCAGATGTCCCCAAGGAAGTCTTGTATCCCTATTCAGTGTTAACCCACATTTTGCTAGACGTTGTACTAGACATGGAGAGTATATGGAGGTTATCCCTCAATTTTTTAAAAATATATTTTTCCCCCTGGCTCCTTTCTAACCCCAATTCTTAATGAGGGGAGGAATATACTATGTCTATATTATGAAATAGACATAGTACACATATTTAGGGCCATCTTCTCATAAGATCATCATATTTCCACCTCCCTAAGATATCCAGTCTTAATCCTCAGTTCTGTGGATAAGATGTGATATCACACTAGGAAATTATGTTGCGTTTTATGGCAAAAGGGATTTTGCAGCTGTAGTAAAGGTTACGAATCAATGGACTTTGAATTAGTTAAAAGGGCAATTATTCTGGATGACCTAAATCTAATCACTTTCAAAGCAGAGATCAGTGGCTACAGAAGCAGTGAGAAAAATAATAAAAAATAATAATTTAAAAAAAGACAAAGTTGAGAGTTTCTCCATATGGGAGCAGAAGAGGAAGTCAGAGGGGGAGGCGTTGATGTAAGTGGGGTTTTTCGTTGCTGAGATGGAGAGGAACATGGGCGAAGGACCTAAGAGTAGGCCCTGAATGCTGAGAGTGGTACATAGCTGTCAGCCAGGGAGAAGACAGGGACCTCAGGCCTACAACCCAAGGTGTTAAGTTCTGCCAGTAAATTCTGCTCAAATGAGCTTTCAAGCAAATTCTTCCCAGAGTCACTAGAGAAGAACCCAGCACCGCTGACACTTTGATGTCAGCCTTATGAATCCCTAAGTAAAGAACTCCGTTGAGTCTGCTTGGACTCCCAGTCTTCAGGCTGTGAGATTCTAAATGGGAGTTGTTTTAAGCTGCTAAATTTTTTGGTCATGTATTATGCAGCAATGAAAAAATGAATAGCTCATCCTTGGTTACTCTGCATTTTTACAGAACGTTTGTAGTTAAGATGTCTTAAAACTTAAATGGATCCTGAGGGGCCTATGTGGTTCTTTACAACTGATAATGGAATTACCTTCTTATATTTGTATAACCCCATTTACAAAGTACTTTTTCATGCAATTTTCTTATTTGATTTTTGCAGCTTGTGAGGAATCTTTATTTCCAGTTAAAGACAAAGAAAGTGAGGATGGGTCATACTGTGCTTTGCTGATGCCTCCTGTCAAGTGGTAGAAGAGGGATTTGATTTCAGACTCCGGCACTCTAACTTGACCTGGCATGCTCATTAGAAAATTGACAGGTTCCCTTCCACACATGTTCTTTTCTATATTGTTTTCTCTTCATTACTAACATCATCATTGCTGTCATCGGTGTTGAGGACATCCTGCTTATTTACTAAATGCTCATGAACTAAATCACAACATTTAGAGCAAACCTTTTAAAAAGTCAAAACATGTATTGAACGCCTATTACGTACCATACCATGAAACTTACCATTAACAGGGCAAATAAAGTGACAAGTGTCCTCTTTGTTGCATGTCATGACATTGAGTTTTGGAAATCCACCAAGAGGATGCTCTGCCAATGCATGTGGAATATATAAAAAATATAAATAGCCTTCTTTTTTTTTTTTTTTTTTTTGTGGGTAGCTCACAAAATGATATAATCCAGCAATCTTTTTGGCCTCTGTAGAACTTTTGAAAAAATTCTGTATAAACTTATTTTTTTCTGTGAAATAGTTGTTTGGGGAATTATTCATATTTCCAGATTATTCTAGAAAAATTGTTAGGGGAATTTAATTTGTATTGGAGAGATTGGAATCTAGGAGAACATGGGGTAAGATCCCCAGTGTGTATTCTCCCTGGTCTGGTAACCTAGTAAATCTCCCTCAGCCCTCCTCCCAGCACACCTACCTCTATAGAGTGGTGGGCCCGTGAGCAGGACTTGGGAGGGCCATTGAAACCTGTCCTCCTTCTTCCACACAAGTCTGCCTTTTATGCCTTTGAATCAATCCAACTGCCCTAGAAGCAGCCCGTCTGATTGAAACCAAAGGCTAAGCCACTCTCAACATAGAGCAGAACATCCTACTACCCTGAGCCATGGTTCCTTGCTGCATTTTTCTTTCTCTCTCTTTAAATTTCACCCTCTGCCCAGGAGTTTTGTAGAATAGAAAGAAATAAAGTATAAGAGTAAGTTATAATGTGGCTTGAGCCACTGACAGTCTGGCTTGCCTATCATCATCTATTCAGACAATTTGGGGTTAATGCAGAGGACTTAATCTGTCTTTCAGTGTCTCCTGCAGTCTGCCTCTGTAACAACTGTTGTTATGGGAATGGAATCATGTGAGGGTGACTTCCCTCAATTGCAAGAACATCCTGTGTACAGATGATGCTCTGAGGAGTTATGGAGGGCTTGGAAAGGGCTTGCTTTGTGACCAGGGGCGGCTCTGAAAGGCGTGTTTAGGAGGGGTTTATGGGCTCCAGTCTGTTGGGGCTTGTATTGAGGCTGAGATTACATGGCATGCCCATTCTGCATTTAGATGATAACAGCATGTGGGGTAGGTAAGGGATAACATCCACCTCCCCTTACTATACCCCCTGCTCAGCTGTCACTCGGTACATCATTGTTGATAAGCCACTGTCTTGTTGCCTGTAAGTCTGAGGACACCCTTCATGTGTGGCTCCTATGACTGATTTTTTTTTCTAGATAAAAGGGACATGGGACCAATAACCTTCATTCTGTTTGGTTAATGAGAAAAGCAAGGCCTGATCAACAAGAGACTCTTACTTACAGAAATAACCCATGACAAAAACAAACAGAGAACTGAAAGGTTCTGTGTTAGGTATGCATGTGATAAGAAAAAAATGGAAGTCCAAATCCCCCCCAAAAAAAAGAAAAAGAAAAGAAAAAATCCATTATGCCTATTTCTCTTCTATCAAGAACAGATTTTTTAAAAAATCAAAGTCCCATCTGTTCTGTGTCAACATTAGAGATTGTACATTGTGTTTCATCAAAGGCAGGTTTGCCATGGCAGTGGGGGTTGTATTTTTGGAACGTGCTTGGAAACCCAGAGCGGCTGAAAGCAGATCCTGACACCTTGCGGCCTCTCCTGCCGTCTGTGTTTGTGTTCCTCCAGCACTTGATGTTTTAAATTGATTTGTTTGACCAGAGGTCCCTGGAAAAAGTCGAGTAGGTAACAGCAGTTGCCTGGGCCTCTGGAACAACACAGGTAAAGGCCCAGGGCTTTCAGAAAAACAAGGCATTTTTATTTTTATTTTTATTTTTGAGACAGAGCCTGGCTCTATAGCCCAGGCTAAAGTGCAATGGCACAATCTTGGCTCACGGCAACCTCCGCCTCCCAGGTTCAAGCAATCCTCCTGCCTCAGCCTCCCAAGTAGCTGAGATTACATGCACCTGCCATCATGCCCTGCTAATTTTTGTATTTTTGTAGAGATGAGGTTTCACCATGTTGGACAGGCCAGTCTTGAACTCCTGACCTTAGCTACCTTGGTCTCCCAAAGTGCTGGGATTACAGGCTTGAGCCACCACCCCCAGCCAGCGCAATTTTCTTGAACGAATTTGTACTCTGAGTGCACATCAGTAACCACACTCACCCTGTAGTCTCAAGAGTTCACATTCAAGGGGTGCTAGCTTAATCCATTCAAGAGTTAGGCTGGGGTAGAGATCCAGTCCTGGAACCTCCTTTCTGATCTCCTTCATCTGTTCCCCAGGGTCACCTTCAGCTGATCAGCTAATAAGCACAGGTAGACTTGTTCCTAATTGCTTAGCTTCCAGGCCAGAAGAGAAGAAGATAAACAAAGCCATCTACCACTCTGGCTGCTTTCTCCCTCTGCCCTGACCAGTGCATCCAATGTCAATTCCATGCCACTCTAGTTACTCTGAGGACAAAACATGCTGTGTTATGATTAAAAGGAAAAGGCTCCCAATCTCCTTCATTCACGTCCTTCAACAGTTGCTGCTTTCTGAATACATATTGTTGCTATCAAGATCATATTGCTGCTCCTGAAAAATAATACCAGCCTCTTCTGGAACTAGAGGTAGTGAGAGAAGTCCTGAAGGAGATGTTTGTTCAGGTGAGTCACTGAATGATTCTGTCAGTTGCATAGATTTAGAACAAACAGGTATCCATGAAGAAAGTGGTGATTGAGAAGGGCAGAACTTTGGTCAAGGTGTCATTCACTGAGATGCCTGGCATGCAAAGCTGATCTCTGAAGAGAAAAATTTAAAAAAATGGTTTGAATTAAAAGCCCAATGACAAAAACAAGTGAGGAAGATGGGTCAGGATGGACCAGGGTGATCCAGCTGATGCCTAGTGACAGAAAAGATCAGAAAGACCCCCCCAAACACCAACTTAGGTAGGTTTCCTAGGCTCTAAGTGGAGGGCGAAGAGGAGAGCTAGCTTTGGCAAAGTAGTGGCTGAAGCTGTACCCAGGCACCCTGGTTAATCTTTGGAGCCACGCGGTTACATTTCATTTGTCATCCACCATGGAGATTTTCTGTATTCTGATCGATGACTGAGATCAAAAAGGTCATCTCAGTAGCAGTGGAGGTGCATCAAATATCAGGTTAGGCAGGACCAGTCTCATAGTGGCACAGTGTGGTAGTGAGAAGAAATTATAGTTAACAGATCAAACATCAGTTTTTTCTCTTCTTGCTACTAAGAATCAGAACCACAGCCCTGGCCCCACTCCCCTTAAATGGAGTGGATATGCTTATACACTTACATAGCCACTGCTGGAAAAGGTCCCAATCTGCATCTTTCTGCTAATAGGCTAGGTGGATATTCTTGTGATTATTTGAAAAAATGAAAGAGCTATAGCCATATTTGGAAGTCACGTTGCAGCAGGCATATTTTATAATTTCACCTCACATACTCTGAGCTTGAGAGTGAAATTTATAGCAGAATTTTTAGAGTTATTTTAGGAATAAAGCTCCATTTTCTTTGCCTTTTTAAAGTAAAAGCTAATCTGTCCTATCCCCAAAATATTTTTATTGGGGAAAGTGTATTCTGAGATACGTCTGACCCCAAAAGGAGTAGGTATGGAAATCTGAGCCACATCTTTCAAAGATGTTTTTGTGGGGATTGCTTCAAAACCCTTATTTACATCTAAAGAATGTGCTGATCATTGCTACATTTCTGGAATTCCTCAAAAGACTTAAGCTGGAGACCCTCCACCAGAAAGCACAGTTCTCCTGGTAGAGCCAAGACCCAGCCTCTGAAAAGAAAATTGCTGAGGGGATTAAAGGGGCCCTCATTAAGCTTGTATTAGTGAAAACAATTTAACTTGAGGCTATATTAAATCAGGGCACCACTGCTAAATGGGTTTAAAGAAATGTTCCTTGGTGCCCCTTTATGGCAGTGGTCAGGGTGGGAGTGGGGGTTAAAGCAGTGGAGAATTGACTAGCCCTCACTTCAGTTTTTGATCAATGAACTCTTGACATGTTCACACTGGAACTAAGGGGCTTAACATGTTATGAGAAATATTTTCTCTGGGCTGTAGTGATTGCTTCTTCTAGGAAAGACGAATAACTTTTTTTACTTATAATGTTTAATCTAATGTTTATCGAACAAAGGAAAGAATAAACAAATATTGACTATGCAGTCAGGAGGCCTGGGTTTCAATCCAAGATCCAACATATTGACTTTTGTCACTCCGCTGTCATTGCTCTGATAGTACATCTTATCTTTTTTATTTCTTTGAATTGTAATGATCCAATTTATGTGTCAGGTTCCCCAAACTAGCCTGTGAGTTCCTTAAGGATAGCAGTTTATTGTTATCCTTAACAATAAACTGTTAACAATTTATTGTTTAGCAAGAGGCCACATTTGCTACAATTTGTGGTAAAACAATGGCTCTGGGAATAGACTGCCTGACATCACATCTTGACTCCTCCATTTTCTAGCTGTGTGATCTCAGGTGAGTTGCTTAACCTCTCAGTGTCTCAGAATAAAACTAGACAATGTTACACCAATCTCACAGAGTTGTGCAGAAATTAAACCACAAATATGTTTAACATGTTTGAGACAGTGATACATGCTCAGCAAAATTTGCAACTACTATTTTCCTTATCATCATTGTTGATAATATATATTTGTCAATAAAGGCACCAATACTTTATTAGTCTGTTTCCACCCTGCTGATAAAGATATACCTGAGATTGGGCAAATACTAAAGAAAGAGGTTTAATAGACTTACAGTTCCACATGGCTGGAGAAGCCTCACAATCATGTCAGAAAACAAGGAGAAGCAAATCATGTCTTACATGGATAGCAGCAGTCAAAGCGAGCCAAGCGAAAGGGTTTCTCCTTATAAAACCATCAAAACTCATGATACTTATCCACTACCATGAGAACAGTGTGGGAGAAACCACCCCCATGATTCAATTATTTCCCACCAGGCCCCTCCCACAACACGTGGGAATTATGGGAGTACAATTCAAGATGAGATTTGGGTGGGGACATAGAGCCAGACCATATCAAATACTCTATCTCCCTGTCCCTGCTGTTTTCTTTTTTTTTTTTTTTGAGACGGAGTCTCACTCTGTTGCCCAGGCTGGAGTGCAGTGGCATGATCTCGGTTCACTGTAACCTTCACCTCCCAGGTTGAAGCAATTCTCTGCCTCAGCCTCCTGAGTACCTGGGATTACAGATGCCTGCCACCATGCCCAGCTAATTTTTGTAGTTTTAGTAGAAATAGGGTTTCACCATCTTGGCCAGTCTGGTCTTGAACTCCTGACCTTGTGATCCACCCACCTCAGCCTCCCAAAGTGCTGGGATTACAGGAGTGAGCCACTGCACCCTGCAATCTGTTTTCTTATGTATAATGTAGGGGCTATTATATAATAATAACAATAATAACCTGAAGTGCTGTTGTGAGGCTCAAATGAGACAATGGCTAAGAGTCAAAATGTCTATTTGAAAACCACAAGGCACTTTGAAACTCCGTTATTGTTATTTCTAATATTGACTATAGCACAGAAAGAAGTGATTTTCTTGTACGTCCACAGTGTGAATGAGGCCAGGCTAGGCTGAAATATTCTTGGTGTTTCCAAGTGCCCAAAGTACTGCTTAGCTGGGATGTAAACTGTCTAAGCCTCTGGGATTACTGTGCTTTTTCAGTATTTACATTAAGGTACAACCACAGATCTTTCAGCAAGTGCTATGTTTGAATCAAAGCTGCCTGGGCTTTACTGTCCTCATCTCCACTGTCCTTGCTGAAAGGTCTGACACCTCTCAGAGCTGACCCTGGCTTTTGAGATGCTAGATATCAGCAGTCAACTTTTCGCCTGAAGACTGGATGCTTGATGCATAGATCTTATTAGGTGCTATTGAGAACTCAGAAGAGTCAGAGAAAAGCATGGAGCAGGAGTTGAAACTCATGGGATAGGGCGTCACACTTACCACTAATAAATCATGGTGCCCTGGATAAGCTCTATCCCACGTGGTTTTTTGGGATTCACTTTCCATATTTACAAAATAAAAGCAGTTAGATTATTTCCAAGATCTCTGCAGAGTAACTGCCTTAGGAGTCATGAGTCCTATTCTACTGGTGCCTCTGCCATTCACTCGCACCATGACCTTGGGCCAGTCACAGCCTCTCTTTGGTTCCTTGTGTCCTTATGCGTACAAGGGTTATCCTCAAACAGCTAATTTTTGTGTTCCTACTATGTCAGTCACTGCTCCAGTTAGTAACAGTGCTTGCATACACACTCAGACATACACACACACTAGTAAATGTCAGCAGTGGTTTTTGTGTGAAAAGACCTATGGCTTAGAGCTTTGCATCCTTTTTTTTTTTTTTCTAAGACAGGATCTCACTCTGTCACCCAGGCTGGAGTGCAGTGGTGTGATCTTGGCTCACTGCAACCTCTACCTCCTGGGATCATGTGCTTCTCATGCCTCGGCCTCCCAAGTAGCTGGGACTACAGGCACGGGCCACCATGCTCAGCTAAATTTTGTATTTTTAGTAGATACGGGTTTTTCCCACATTGGCAAGGCTGGTCTTGAACTCCCGGCCTCAAGCAACTACTGTGGCCTCCCAAACTGCTAGAATTACAGGCAGGTGCCACTGTGTCCGACCATTTGGTATGTATTTTTAAGTGTAATCTTTTAAACAACTTTATGAAAAATGTATTTTTGTCTTTATTTTATAAACGAGAGAAGTGAGGCTAAGAAAGTGTAATTGAATTACCCAATAGCACACCACCAGTAGATAGTAGAGCTAGGGTTTGAATCTAGTTAATCCAACTCCACCTAACCATTATGTTATGTCACTTAAAAGTTTTCCGTGTCTGCATCATATCAGTCCTAGCATAACTTCACTTATTTTTTTTATTAAGGTTACTCAGTTACTGAGCATGTGGGAAATGCTGATTCGTGAGTTGCCTAGATTTTAACCTGAGATGTAACACATGAGTTAGCTGGATCCATAGCGAATTGGAAGACTATCCTTGTTCAGTGGAGTTGCTGCCACTAAATCCAGCAGCAGCCTGAAGGGTCCTGTCCTTTTCTCTGTTAATATTTTAAGCAACAGCATGAAGGAGGGCACGAACTGGGCAAATTCACTGTGACATGATTCTGGAACGGCTGACAAATAGATCAAGTGACAGAATCAAAATGGAAAAAGGTGTGACCTGCTAAGCACTTTATATACATTATCGCATTTTAAAACCCGCAACTCTGAGTAGGGCTATGATTATCTCCATTTAATGCATGAAGAGACCGAAGCTTAGGGAGTTGACCATTCAAAGATGACACAGCCTGTGTATTGCCTTTTATTCATCCAAAATAAACTTTAAAAACATTTTTGGAATAATTTTATATTTATAGACATTTGTAAAGTTAGCACACAGAATCCTGGCATAATCTTCACCCAATTTACTCTGTTGATGACATCTTACATCAGGGTGGTAGATTTGTCAAACTAAGAAATCAACATCTGTACATTATTATTGACTGAGCCTCAGCTTTTATCTATATTTTACCATTTTCCCATTAATGTCCTTATATTAGTTTTCCATGGATGTCATTAAAAAATACCACAGACTGGGTGGCTTGCAACAACAGAAACTTATTATGTTGTTTCAATCTCTTGAATCTGGGAGGCAGAGGCTGTAGTGAACCAAGACTGCGCCACTGCACTCAAGCCTGGGTGACAGAGGGAGACTGTCTAAAAAAGAAAACCAAAAACAAAACAAACAAATAAAAAAATGGATGCAAAGAGTGAAGCAGTAGGTCTTTGCATGCAGTAAGCACAGACACTTACTAGTGTGTGTGTGTCTGAGTGTGCATGTGACCACTATTGTTAACTGGGGCAGTAACTGACATAGCAGGGGTACAAACATTGACTGAGGCTTGGTGTTCAAAATCAAGGTGCCCAGAAGGCCATGCTCCATACGAAGCCACCAGAGAAGTGTTTTGCATTCCCTCTTCTAGCTCCTGATGTTTGCTGGTAGTTCTTGCTGTTTCTTGACTTGTAGATGATCACTCCAATCACTGTCTCCATCTTCACTTGCTGTTTTTCCCTATGTCTGTGTCTCTATATCCAAATTTTCCTCTTTTCATATTGCTTCTATGGCCCACCCTAACCCAGTGTGACCTCATTTTAACTTGACTACATCTGCTGTGAACACAGAGTTGGGCCTGACGCCTGCCTGGTGGGCTTGACAGTGGCAGGAAAGCAGAGATCACCTGCAGGCGTTTAGCTGCATACAAAGGCGCCTCAGCCTGTCAAAGCCCAGGTGAATTGACAGTAGGAAAAACTAAATCTTGCTCCTTGTTTGCAATAAGTGGATTATGTGGATTCAAATTCTTCATTGAATATTGATGATAACCAAATAAAGAAAGCTCTGTTATTAAGCATACCTAGACTTGCAATTAAATTTAGTAGTGCAAGTGAGTATATATAAATAAGTGGATTGAAATTCTAGAATTCTAGCCTAGTCATGTATTTGCCTGTTTGTTTATATATGTACTCATGTATTAATGTGTTCACTCTGGGAGAGGGCAGACTGATGCACTATGTGGTAAGTAGAAAGACTCCATCATTTAGAATTAGCAAGGTGTCTTATAATTTCTAGATCTCTTAAGATATCAGTTACCCCTAAAGCTAAATCTCAGTTTCCCCAGATTTAACCTAAGTACGATATGCCCACCTGTGGTGCTGCTTTTGCCTGCTCAGCTCTTAATCCCCTGGCCTTGATATCTCTTTAGGGTACCACCTACTCCTATTGGATACAGCCTTTTTTCCAAGTGTCCTAGGTTCCAAAAGCTAAAGCATGGACACATGTCTCAAAATAGCCTCGTTGAATCTTCTGTCTTTGGAATGTGACTCTCAAGGGCTGTGCTGTAATGGCAGAAGTAACACACACATTCATTCTGGAAGAGGCATTCTGAAGAAGCTCTTCATCGGTTCCTGCTACCCAGACCTCCTGGAACAACTTCTATTTATTTTTTCACAAGACATGTTCTTCATCTTTTCCTTGTATTCTGTGAGTCTCCTCGTATTCTTCCCAGAATTATTATTTTTTTTAAATCTCTTTATGGAAGCCAGAGTTGGTTTTGATTGCTGTGGCTAAGAGCACTGATGTACATTTTGCTTCTTCCTCAAATCCCTGACACACTTCAAGAGCTAGAGATAATTTCTTCCTCTTAATTCCCACATGTGTTAGGTTGGTGCAAAAGTAATGGCGGTTTTCGCGTTGTTGAAATTGGCCATTTGATACTGGAGTACATTCTTAAATAAATGTGGTTATGTTATACATCTTTTTTTTTTTTTTTTTAAAGATAGGGTTTCACCATGATGGCCAGGCTGGTCTTGAACTCCTGACTTCAGGTGATCCACGCACCTCGGCCTCCCAAAGTTCTAGAATTACAGGTGTAAGCCAACACGCCCGGCTGACGTTATATATCATTTTAATGTTCATTTCTCGCTTTATATTTTTTGCGAACATCTTCTTACTTGCTGTTTATGTTTATTTTAGACTATGGACAAAAAGCAAATTCGAGCGATTTTCTTATTTGAGTTCAAAATGGGTTGTAAAGCAGCAGAGACAACTCGCAACATCACCAATGCCTTTGGCCCAGGAACTGCTAACGAACGTACAGTGCGGTCATGGTTCAGGAAGTTTTGCAAAGGAGAGGAGAGCCTTGAAGATGAGAAGCATAGTGATCAGCCATCAGAGGTAGACAGCGACCAAGTGAGAGCAATTGTTAAAGCTGATCCTCTTACAGCTACAAGAGAAGTTGCCAAAGAATTCAGCATCAACCATTATACGGTCATTTGAATTTGAAGCAAATTGGAAAGGTGAAAAAGCTCCATAAGTGGGTGCCTCATGAGCTGAGTGAAAAAAAAATTGTTGTTTTGAAGTGTCATCTTTTCTTATTCTATGCAACAACGAACCATTTCTTGACCAGACTGTGATGAAAAGTGGGTTTTACAGACAACCAGCAACCATCTGCTCAGTGGTTGGACCGAGAAGCTCCAAAGCACTTCCCAGAGCCAAACTTGCACCAAATGAAAGGTCATGGTTGGCTTGGTGTCGTGGCTCACATGTGCTGTAATCCCAGCAATTTGGAAGGCCTAGGTGGGTAGATCACCTGAAGTCAAGAGTTCGAGACCAACCTGGCCAATATGATGAAACTCCGTCTCTACCAAAAATATACAAAAGATTAGCCAGACATGTTGGTGGGTGCCTGTAATCCCAGCTACTCAGGAGACCTCTTGAGGCAGGAGGATCACTTGAGCCCAGGAGATTAAGGCAGCAATGAGCCATGTTTGTACCACTGCACTCCAGCCTGGGTGACAGAAAGGCAAGAAAGGAGGGAAGGAGGGAAGGAAGGAAAGAAGGAAGGAAGGGAGGGAGGGAGAGGGAGGGAAAGAGTAGAAATAAAGAAAGACAGAAAGAAGGAAGGAAGGAAAGAAGGAAGGAAGGAAAGAAGGAAGGAAGGAAGGAAAGAAGGAGGGAAGGAAGGAAAGAAGGAAGGGAGGGAGGGAGAGGGAGGGAAAGAGTGGAAAGAAAGAAAGAAGGAAGGAAGGAAGGAAAGAAGGAAGGAAGGAAGGAAAGAAAGAGAAAGAAAGAAAGAAAAAAGGAAAAAAGGAAGGAAGGAAGGGGGATGGAGGGAGGGAAAGAGAGGAAAGAAGAAAGAAAGAAAAGTAAAAGAAAGAAAGAAAGAGAAAGAAAGGAGGAAAAAGAAAGAAAGAAAGAAGGAAAAGAAAGAGAAAGAAAGAAAAGAAAGAAGGAAGGTAAGGCTAAGTGAGATAATTGGAGTGAGCCCTAATCCAGAGTTACTGGTGTTCTTATAAGAAGAGGAGGTAAGGACACAGATACACATACAGAGAAGATCATGTGACGGTATCAGAGGCGATTAACAAGCTGTCAGCAAGCCAAGGAGAGAGGCCTTAGAAGAAACCAACTCTGCCAACACCTTGATTTCAGACTTGTAGCCTCTAGAACTGTGAGGAAATACATTTCTGTTTTTAAACTACTCAGACTGTGATAGTTTGTTATGGCAGCCCTAGAAAACTAATGCAGTGGCCAAGGATGCAGACTCAGGTAAAACTCCTTGCTCCAAATCTACATGTGACCATGGATGAGTTACTTAAACATTCAGTACTGAAACTTTTTGGTGGCAGGTGGGGCACAGAGGAAGAGGGCAGAGGGTATGCTTTGAGATTGATCAAGTCCAAGAGGAAATGAGGGTTAGGGATAAGGCAGGGAGAGTGTCTCCTTCCAAACTGCTACTTCCTCAAGTTACTTCTCCTCTGGAGAGAGCAGAGGGGACAGCTGCATTTTGCTAGTGAAGTTTCCTCCTCATAAAAGGGGACATCAGGAGTGAGAAATAAGTTCCCCTCTGTCTTAGTCCATTTTGTGTTTTGCTACAACAGAACTTGTGACGCTGAGTAATTTATAAAGATAAGAGATTTATTTGGCTTACGATTCTGGTGGTTGGAAAGTTCAAGGTTGGGCAGCTACATCTAGTGAGGGCCTCCCTCACACCGCTAAAAGTGGAAAGGGAGCATGTGTGTGCCAAGAGACCACATGGCAAGAGAAAAACAAAAGAAAATAAGGCAGACTCTTTTAATGTCTTCTGCAGTCTTGCAGAACTAATCCATTCCTGAGAGAGCAAGAACTCACTTGCCCCTGCTGAATGGCATTAGGGAAGAACCCATACTCATGATGAGAACACCGCCTTACTCAGCCCCACCTCTCAACACCACCACATGAGGCATCTAATTTCAACATGAGTTTCAGTGAGAAATCCACATTCAAACCATAGCACCCTCGTAGCAAGGTAATGATTAAAAATAAAACAAATAGTTAAGAATAAGAAAGAAATTTTATTTGTGTTGCTTCAGACAAGTCACCTAACCTCCCTATACTCCTATTTCCTAATTTCTAAAGTGGGAATGATGATATCTGCATCTTACATTATCGTTGGGAGTAGCACATGGGAAAAATGCACCTAGTCTATAAAAGGTTCTCTATCAGTGTACAAATTTCTTGAAGGCAGATACTCTGGTTATATTATTCACTTTTTAATTTCTACCTTGTAATTCAGGGCCAGATATGTGGTGGGCATTCTGTTTACATTGGTTGGATGAGTAAGTGGCAGCTGTTATTATTAAGAGAGAGAGCAAACAGATGGATAATTGCTCAGAGCTGGGGTTGCTGTCTGTGGATTTTATGTGCCAGCCCCAGGCTAGTGTGCAGGATACAGAGTATGATTTAAGGTTCAGGATGGAGCACACCTCAAAAATGATGATGAAAGAAATATAAAGTTTTCTAAATCTAGGCTTTCTTCTTAAATGTTCATGTCTAGTGTGAATACAGAATTTATAAGCAAATAAATTGGTTATAAATTGTATAGCGTGTCTGTGGGGTTGGAGTTGGGGGAGCACTGCTGAAGTTGCCTTCCTACCTGGTCCTCTCCTTCTGTCCCCCATACACACACACATCAGCCTATCAAACACAGCACAGCAAAGAAACTCTTGGTAAGACACAACGCTGTATGAATAATTTCTCTGCTGAAATGTATTTGCTGTCTTCTTGCTTTCTATGAAGCAAACTTTGAAATCCATAGCCCCATATGTAAAACCTTTGCATCAGTCCTCTGTTCCTCAGTTTATCTCATTTTCTCCGTCCCGCCTTCACTCTCAGAATCAGAGCATTACAGATTCAACCTCCACAAATGTGAACACGCTTTGCTTTCTGCCCAGATCGCCATTTTTCAACACGTCTACCTGGCAAATGTCTACTCCCTCTGCTGCACTGAATTCTAAGCATTGCCTACTTAGGTGCAGAGAGGAGTTATTCCAGAGAATGTTGGCCCTGCTCTATCCAAGCTCCATTGCAACAGAGTGTCCTCATTCATTTATATTCTGGTCCCTCACATGGAACCATGAGCTCCTCCAGAGCAGGGTTTGCCATCTCCATCTTTGCACTTGTAGGTTTCAGCAAATCTGATGAAAGAATGAATGGTTGTCTTACAGCTTCCATTAATGGAAGGCTTCCTTTGTGCTGGGCACTGTGGTAAACAATTTACACTTATATCTCATTTAGCCTCCTGACAAGGAAACTAAGGCTAAGAAAACTATGTAACTTGCCCAAGCCTTCCAGTGATCAAACCACAGAATAGGGACTTGAACTCAGGACTCAGCAACAGACTCCATCATATATTTAATGAGCATTGACCGTGTTCAGGACAGATCATGATCGTTTGCTGGTTTGGCCAGAAAATGTTTTAAAATACCTTCTTTTTAAATAACAGGACCCAGGGAGGAGGGGTGATACCGCCCTTTCAAAAATGTCAGTAAGACAAGTCGAATGCAGCAAAGAGGAGAGGAAGTGAGGCAGGCTGATAAGCACTCCTGATGAGAGGAGGCTTCTCTGCATTCATTGCCATACATGGGAAAGGAGGGGGCTTACCATTCCCAGAAGAAAGGCTCTGGGTAATAAAAAAGGAAGCACTTTGACCCTGGAGGTCTGGAATGTGTGAATAAGGTTGGCTGCATTTTGTGTCTGATGTTTATTGCCCACTTTTCCATGTTCCAGGGCCCAAATTTTACAAGTCAATGGGAAATTTTGCTCTAAACACCCTTTTACCTACAAACACATTTTTGATCATAGCAACCAACACACAGTAGCACAGTGATCCCAAATCCACTTGCCCACCCTCCCCCTTGCATAGGCTACTGATTTGGTCTGGAAGCCCCATTCCCTCCCAGCCCCCTAACTAATTGTTCACATCTCTCCAAGCTCAGCTCCTGAGTCTCCTCCTCCAGGAAGGCTTCATCTTACATTTACCTACAGTGTACACACACACACACACACACACACACACACCTCTCACTCTCAGAGGTGAATTGCCCTTGAGGCTAATAATGCCTAAGCCTCGGAGCCCCTCCCCACAGGGCCTCTTTGAGTGGCAGGCATCATTGAGTGAGTGCTCTAAGTGGGGAAGAGAAGGCAGAGAGCAATAAACAAGACTTTATATGTACTTTTCTTTCTTTCTTTTTTTCTTTTTTTTGGTAAATTGCCCAAAGAGAACCCAGAAAAAAGAGATCTTCATCTCAAAAGTTTCCAGAAATCTGTTATGACTTATTTTCTCATTCTAAACAAACATTTAGCCATGTACTTTAATTTTGTAATTTTATTTTGGTGTTATGATTTCTAACAGAACCTCAGTAAATAGTATAAGCTTTAGACCCCACAGACCTTGCGTCTGCCCCTTCACTGTATTAAAACTGACTCTGTTTCTTGATCTCCTCCACTCAGCTTCAAGCTCCTTGATGGATATCTGTCTTCCTTTGTATTTTCAGAGCACAGTGATTGGCACACAGTAGGTATGTGTTTTACACTTCCACATGCCATAAATGATAATACAAGAATAAATCTCCCATTTCTGAGGGATAGGACAATCTGCCCTCTTAAATTGCTGTTGGAGTCTTTGACAAGAAAACTCAAGCTGCTCTTGCAGAATGCTAGCAAGCACTCTAGGCATGGTGGCTCATGCCTGCAATCCCAGCACTTTGGGAGGAGGACGGATCACTTGAGGCCGGGAGTTCAAAACCAGCCTGGCCAACATGGTGAAACCCCATCTCTACAAAAAAATAAAAAAATTAGCCAGGCGTGGTGGCACACGCCTGTAGTCCCAGCTACCCAGGAGGCTGAGGCAGGAGAATCACTTGAACCTGGGAGATGGAGATTGCAATGAGCCGAAATGGTGCTACTGCCCTCCAGCCTGGGGGACAGAGTGAGACTCTGTCTTGAAAACAAAACAAAACAAAAAACAACAAAACAGAATGCTAGCAAGTAAAACTCTATATGGTATCACTTGGATGGTTTGGATGCATAGAAGGTTGATGAACAGTGTGGCCAATTCACTGGCAGAACGATTGCAGCCTTTTTTATATTTAGCAAGCCTCTCCTGTCATTGTCATGTTCCCACATCACTCCCTAGCAGCCAGATGGGCTGTGCACCTGACAGATGGACAGCTGTCACCTGGAGAGGGGCCATGCAGCCTGCCTCCCTGGTGGCTCAGCCAGATGAAGCACTTCACAGGCATTTAACCACCTGTCTACAGATACACATGCAGCAATCCTCTTCTCCCTGTATTGCTTCCAAATCTGGCAAAGTGAGCAAATGAAAACCCTATTTTTGAATCATTACATTCATTCAGGCCTCCCTACTGAAGGAGTTCAGAAAATGCCACCCCAAAATATGCTTCTTTGATATATTGATTACTTCAAGCCAAGAGTACTTGAAAAACAGCAAATGAAGGGGGAGGCTTTCCCTGTATTCCTTTTATGCCTAAAGACAGATCCTCCAAAGGGAGCTCATCTGTCACCATTTTCTCATTTTCTCCCCTGGAGTTTCAACAAGCAGGGAGGATTAATTCATATCACAGGACAGGGGCCTGGAAGTCGACACCCACACCCAAACTTTGTCACAAACTGTCATCTGTTTCCCAAGGGGCTGTTCATCTTTCCCCCAAATAATTTCCTCTGTCCTAAATTGCCTACTGACCCATTCTCTTCTCCCTTATGAAGAAAGCCTATCAGCTCCTAAGTCTTAGTTTTTTTGGGGTATTCACTTTTCTTTCCTGTAATCCCTGTGCATGTGATAAATCTGTATACTTTTTCCCGAGTTAATCTGCCTGTTGACAGTGTATTTCAAAGAGGCAACTATCAAATCCTCAAGGGTAGAGGAAAAATATTCTCTTTGCTACACCATGGTTTATTATTAATAATGATGTATTTTAGCCAGATGTGGTGGCTCACACCTATAATTCCAGCACTTTGGGAGGTAGAGGCAGGCAGATCATGAGGTCAAGAGATTGAGACCACCCTGGCCAAGAGGGTGAAACTCTGTTTCTACTAAAAATGCAAAACTTAGCTGGACGTGGTGGTGTGCGCCTGTAGTCGCAGCTACTCAGGAGGCTGAGACAGAAGAATCGCTTGAACCCGGGAGGTGGAGGTTGTAGTGAGCGGAGATCGCACCACTGCACTCCAGCAGAGCAACAGAGCAACACTCTGTCACAAATAATAATAATAACAGCAATGTATTCTAAAATAACTCCCCTTTATTTCTCACTCTGAGCTGGAACTGTGAGAAAGTGCTTCTCATGCATGTTCTCACTTAGTGATGCATCATTGTGACATGATACATGTAATCTCGTTTATTACATGGGAAACTGAGGTCAAATAAGGCAAATACCTTGCCAAAGGTCACATGGTCAAGAATGGGAAGGTTCTGGATTCAAACCCAGGTCCGTGCTTTTTTCTGATGAACCTTTGGTTTCATGGCAGCCAAGTTGCGATAACAAGCCTTCCCAGCTCCCAGGGCACTGTGTGACTCTGTTTTAAAGATGCCTATAGAAGGACCGTGAATAAGACATTGGTACCCAGGAGAGGCAGGAGGCTGAGGCTTCTTATAGCTGGTGTCATGGGGCCATCTGGGAGTTGGCATCAGATCCCACACTGATTTGACAAGGACTACTCCTGTATTTGACTGGGCTTTATCCAGAAACATTTTCATTAACATCCTCAAATATTTAAGTTGAAGTACATGAAATTGACATATTTAAAGAAAAATTTAAAGAAGCAACAAATGCTTTCAGTTTCATGTGATTCAACCTACAGGTAGGTTGGGACCAAAAGGGGAAATAGTACATAGTTCTCTTTTGATTAGTCCCTTTGCCTCTACCAATCTCTCTCTCTCTCTCTCTCTCTCTCTCTCTCTCTCTCTCTCTCTCTCTCTCTCTCTCTCTTTTCTCTTCTTTATTCTTAGAGGCTGTGACAAAACAAAAACCCAACATTGGTCATGATTTCTAGTGGGGGAAGAAGGAAGTACAGAAGGAAATGAAGAAAGAAAAAAAGAGGCGCTTGGAAAAGAAGGAAGAAAGAAAGAGAGCAGTGACTTATTTCTACTTTCACTCCCTTGCTCATGGGATTTCTACATTTAATCCTTCCCCAAATCTTGTCTCATTTAAAAAGGTGCCACTCGGGTGGATCATTTGAGGCCAGGAGTTTGAGACCAGCCTGGCCAAAATGGTGAAACCCTGTCTCTACTAAAAATACAAAAATTAGCCGGGTGTGCTGGTGCACGCCTGTAATCCCAGCTACTCGGGAGGCTGAGGCAGGAGAATTGCTTGAACCCGGGAGGCAGACAGAGGTTGCAGTGAGCCAAGATTGCGACACTGCATTCCACCCTGGGCGACAGTGAGAGATTCTGTCTCGGAAAAATAAAAATAAAAAATAAATAAAATAAAAAGTTTCCTCTCACAGTCCAGCTCAGAGGATCTCCTTCCTCTGCATTCCTGCAGGGCTCTAGAAAGCCCCGTGTAGCATCTTAACAATGGGCTGTGTTATTAAGCGTTTTGTGGATACAGGTTCTCCATACACAGAGTGGATTATAAAGCTCTCTGCTTCAGACAGGTGAGATGGTATAATGGAAAAAATAAAAAGAAACAAAATGTAAACTCAGAAGGGTTGAGTTCCAGCATCTGCACCTAACTTGTTCTAAACCTTTGCAGACCTGTTGATATTCAGAGAGATCCTGGAAGTAAGGCTGCTTTGCAAACCCTCGAGCAACAGAGAAAGTGGCTAACTGTTGCTTTTACTTCTTATGTTGCTCATAACCCTCAGAACTATTTCACACAGTGGGAGAACTACTTGATAGAAATTAATCTTTACGTTTTATTGTCATGCTGTAGGAGACACAATGATTTAACCCTTTTTCCCTTGCAAGCTTCTTCAGTGTTTGGGTTTTGGACAAGGTCCATTCTTCTAAAAGGTCCAAGTCCTTTTGCGAAGACTCAAAAAGAAGTAGAAATGGAAACTGACAAAGAACCAAAGTCCACAAGAGAGGGGAAGCGTTAAACTGGGACGGTGGCCTGAATAGGTTCACGGAGACACCGCAGGTTTCCTTTACTCTTGGAATGAGGTTCCGGAGATGGTGTAACAGGCCATCATGTCATTTGTCGTGGAGGAACTGCCCCTCTCAGACTCCTCAGTGGATTTAGGCAGCGTCTCAGGAGCAGCTCTTAGGTGAGATTAATAAAAACAAAAGACTGACCCTGAGTCATCAAGAAAGGGTTAGTATGCTTCCTATTCTCTGTTTAAAATCAAAGGGAAGTGGGTTTTATGTTTTAAAGGAATGTCCCTAAAATTAGTATTCCCAAAACACAGGCTGTCAGCAACTTTGGCAAGTTCTCATTCTCTTCAGAAGATTGTCCTATACTTCAAAAAATGCTGACTAGGAGTTAATCATGGTGTGTGCACTGATTCCTTCTTTCAAGGATTATTTTCCTTAAATCTTTTGAGGAAGAGTGAAGGCAATCACTTCCTCTTTGATGTCTTCTGTTTCATAACTGATCCCAAAGAACTGATCACTTCTATGGAGGGAGGGAGGGAAGGAAGGAAGAAAGGAAGGAAGGAAGAAAGGAAGGGAGGGAGGGAGGAAGAAAAGAAAAAATGAAAGAAGGAAGGGAGGACAGGAGGGAGGGAGGAAGGAAGGAAAGAAAGAAGGAAGGAGGAAAGGAGGGAAGGAAGGGAGGAAGGGAAGAAGGAAAGAAGAAATGAAGGGAGGAAGGGAGGCAGGGAGGGAAGAAGGAAGGAAGAGAGGAGGGAGGGAGGAAGAGAGGAAGAAAAGAACAAAGGAAGGGAGGGAGGGAGGGGGAAAGAAGGAAGGAAAAGAGGAAGGGAGGGAGGAAGGAAAGAAGGAAGGAATGGAGGAATGGAGGGAGGAGAAGAGGAGGAGGATTAATGTGTGTTTGTACACACAAACACACACAGTATATCCCTTGTACTGGGCTATATGTCACATGCTATTCTAAATGCTTTTATATATAAACTCATTGAATCTTCACAATAACCCTTTGGTGTGTTACCGTGTCTTTTGTTTGCAAATAAGCCAGATGAAGCATGGGAAGGTTGAATAGCTCACCTAAGACTGCAGCCTTAGGAGGAATCAGGGCTGGAAATTGGACCCTCTGCTTTGGTGTACTGGAGTGCACGTCGACTTCAGCATTCTGCTCAGGGTGGCACTATCTCACCCGCTGGTCCCTGTGAGCGCTCTGGGTTAGATGCTGCCTCTCAGCTTTGTATCCCCAGTGGTTTTGTCCAATGAGTTAAAGAGAGGATTTAATGGGTGGCCTGTGGCCTGGGCCCCAGCCTGTTCCTTCAGAAATTAATTGTTGTTCCCGAATAAAAGATTTAACATTCATCTGCCCAGCCCTTCACCACATAAATAGGGACCCATGCTGGACGGAGAGTCCTCTTTTTTATGCCTGTGAAATCTGAGTGACGCCACGTGTCTTTCCAATCCAGTGCTATTGTCAGGAGTAAATGGAGAGACCCTTTGAAGAGGATAAAGTATGTCACAGACGGAAGGCATCTAATAATTAGCAAAACTTTAATATGCACACAAAGCCTGCATTATGACATAAAAATCAAAACGGTGTTGCACAAACCATTTAATAATGCCATACCAATCCATACAGGTAATGCAATTACCTTTTCTAATTTATCCATTATGCTGCCATTCGAATAACTTTCCTTTTAAGGCAAAAACCTGTAACAAATTCCACTTTGCCTTTTTGAGTTAGTTCTAACAAGGACAAAAACTGCGATTCGTGTCGTGTGAGAAGCTGCTTTGTACCTGGCCCCGTGCTGCTTGCCTTGGCTCAAAGCATAGTGATGGCTCCTGGTGTAATCTCAGCTGAGTGACTTCACCTCTATGAACCGAAGTCACATCGTCTGTAAAATAGAAATAATAGTAATGTCTACAGCCCTGTATGGTGTGCAATGACAGCAGATGTAAGGGGTCATCATTCTCCTCCTAGACATGAGAGAGGTGGACCTTTGTTACCAACGGTTCCCAGCAGATGCCGATATCTTATCTTGTTCCAATAAGAATAGTTTATTATGACAGTTTCCAATACATGGAAGTAAAGTGGCTTGAAGAGAGGGAGCTGTTTGCTGATCCCTACGCAGGCTCTAAGTAGACAAGGAGTAATACCAAGTTTTTATTTATTTATTTATTTATTTGGACATGGAGTTTTGCTCTTGTTGCCCAGGCTGGAGTGCAATGACGCTATCTCCGCTCACTGCAACCTCTGCCTCCTGGGTTCAAGCAATTCTCCTGCCTCAACCTTCCAAGTAGCTGGAACTACAGGCATACGCCACCATGCAAAAACCATGCTAATTTTGTATTTTTAGTAGAGACAAGGTTTTGCCATGTTGGTCAGACTGGTCTTGAACTCATGATCTCAGGTGATCCACCAATCTTGCTCTGTTGCCAGGCTGGAGTGCAGTGATGTCATCTCGGCTCACTGCAACCTCCAACTCCTTGGTTCAAGTGCTTCTCCTTCCTCAGCCTCCTGAGTAGCTGGGATTACAGGCATGTGTCACCATGCCCAGCTAATTTTGTATTTTTAGTAGAGACAGAGTTTCTCTATGTTGGTCAGGCTGGTCTCAAACTCCTGACCTCAAGTGATCTGCCTGCCTCAGCGTCCCAAAGTGCTGGGATTACACGTGTGAGCCACCACATCCATCATAATACCAAGTTCTTAATTCAGGGTTGTTATACAGAAAGTACATAGAAGAGTGTTAGAACAAACAAAGGAAAAACAAAGGAAAAAACAAACTGAAGTACATGGAACAGTATTAAAATGAACAAAAAAAGTGGTAATAACTATAATTTATCTGCATTTTCTGGAGTAATCTCTTCGATTCCTCATCATAACCTTAAAAAATACTATTTTTCTTTTTTAAAAATACAGCTTGGTTGAGGTATGATTAATATACGATAAACTGCATTTTTTTTTTTTTGAGACAAAGTTTCGTTCTTGTTGTCCAGGCTGTAGTGCAATGGTGCCATCTCCTCTCACCGTAACTTCTGCCTCCTGGGTTCAAGGGATTCTCCTGCCTCAGCCTCCCGAGTAGTTGGAATTACAGGTGCTCATTACCACTACCCAGCTAATTTTGTGTTTTCAGTAGAGATAGGGTTTTACCATGTTGGCCAGGCTGGTCTCAAACTCCTGGTCTCAGGTGGTCCACCCGCCTGGGCCTCCAAAAGTGCTTGGATTACAGGTGTGAGCCACCATGCCTGGCCAAACTGCACATATTTAATGCATACAATTTGATGAGTGTAGACATACCCATATACCCTTGAAACCATCATCACAATTAAGATGATAGACATAGATCCATCACTTTTACAGATTTCCTTGTGTCTCTTTGTGTGTGTGTGTGTATGTGTTAAGGAAATATTGCTTTCAATCCCTGTTTAACATATAAAAAAAGGGAGGCCTGGGGAGGCTTAAATAGTACCTTAAAACTCAACTATATAGTGAGTGGCTTAGTTTGGAATCTAAATCTAGGCCTGTCTGCTTGAATCTATACAGTTAACTATTCTACTTGGTGGTCTTCCAAACAAACCCTGTCTTCTCTTATTTGAGAGAAGAGCATGGGGAGAGGAAAAATCCCAGCATGAGATTTCTGGGAAATCTCAGAAGAGAGCAGTTGCTTCAGTCCAAGTTCTGCCTAGAACCCTTTACTCCCTGCACTGAATCTCTGCTTCATCCCCTTTTCTTTCTCCCCACCTCCCACTACTACGACCTCATTGCATCCTTGACCTTCATTTCTTCTTGATCCATGGCAAAATGTTTCCGTGCTTGGGGAAAAGCCACAACAGGGTGAGTAGCAGGAGCTTCGGTCTTGTCTAGAGGTTAGAAGGGTTCTGCGCTGACGCTGGCAATGGAAGCCAGATCCGGACCACATAGATGAATGTAGCACAAACATACCCATCTGTGTGCTCCAACGATGGCTGGCAAAGGGCTAAGGAGTGGAGACATGCTTTGAAGATTTCTTTAATATTTTTATGTCTTGTATTACAAATCCAAGAGCAATTTTTCTATTTCTCTTAACGTACAGAATGTTTTAAATTTCCAACCAAAGAGTACACAGTTGATGGATCAGGAAGATGTACAGGACCAAGACTTTGTGTATAATGTGTGCGATGGTTAATTTTATGTGTCAATATGGCTAGGCTATGATACTTGATCATTTGTTCAAACACGAATCTAGATGTTTCTGTGATGAAGTTATTTTTTAGATGCAGTTAACATTTACAGTAAGTAGACTTTTAGTACAGTAGGCCTCTTTATCCACAGGAGAGACATTTGAAGGCCTCAGTGGATGCCTGAAACCTTGGATAGCACCAAATCTTATATGTACTGTGTTTTTCCCTATACATGGATACCTAATATAATGTTTAATTTATAACGTAGGCACAGTAAGAGATCAACAATGATAAATAATAAACAATATACTATAATAAAAGTTATGTGAATGTAATCTCTCTCTGTCTAAAAAAAAATCTTATTATTCTACTCACAGATTTAATGCCTTCATGTTAATTAAGCATCTACCACACACTGTGGCCTTAACTTTTGCAGTTTGAGGTGCAACAGCAAAACTGACTATGTTTCCTTTTCCTTCTTTATAATTTCACAGATTAAATTATTCTTATCATAGATCTTAGCAACCTCAGCATACAATTTGTCTCCTTACTGAGGCTAGGACTTTCGCCTTTTCACCTAAAGAGCGCACTGTCCTGCTTCTCTTTGGCATATTTGGAATATGCTCTTTGGCATATCTCTTTGGCACACAGATGGGTATGTTTGTGCTACATTCATCTATGTGGTCCGGATCTAGCTTCCATTGCCAGCTTCAGCGCAGAACCCTTCTAACCTCTAGACAAGACCGAAGTTCCTGCTACTCACCCTGTTGTGGCTTTTCCCCAAGCACAGAAACATTTTGCCATGGATCAAGAAGAAATGAAGGTCAAGGATGCAATGAGGTCGTAGTAGTGGTCGAATTGTTAGCATCACTACTCTTGTGCTTTGGAGACGTTATAAAGTAAAATAAGGATGACTTGCACACGAGCACGGCAATGCCATCACAATTGACCTGATAACCAAGATGGCTACTCAGAAACTTGTGTGGCTTACACGCAAGTATGAGAGAATGGCAGGTAGCTAGGATGGTGTGACATTTCATCACGTGACTCAGAATGGCGCACAATGTACAACTTATGAATTGTTTATTTCTAGAAATTTTCACTCAATATCTTTAGATCATAGTTGTTCACAGGTAACTGAAACCACAAAAAGTGTAACTGTGGTTAAGTGGGGACTGCTGTAAGCAGGTTACTTTTCTGTAATTGGACTCATGCGTCGTTGGAAGGCCTTAAGATCGAAGACTAACATTTCCCAAAGAAGTAGGGATTCTGCTTCTAGGACACAACACAGAAATTCTGCCTGAGTTCCCAGACTATAGACTCGAGACTGCAATATTAACTCTTACGTGAATCTCCGTGCTGCTGGCCTGCCCTATATATTAGATTTTAAACTTGCCAGCCTCCATATTTGTATAAGCCAGTTCTTTAAAATCTCTCTCCCTCGGCCGGGCGTGGTGGCTCACACCTGTAATCCAAGCACTTTGGAGGCCAAGGTGGGCGGATCACCTGAGGTTGGGAGTTCAAGACCAGCCTGACCAACGTGGTGAAATCTCGTCTTTAAAAAAAAAAAAAGACTCTCTCCCTCATGTGTATCCACACACACACACACACACACACACACACACACAGTTGACTCTTGAAACAAACCAAAGGTTAGGGGCACCAATCTCCCATTTTTTTTTTTTCGAAACAGAGTCTCGCTCTGTCACCTAGGCTGGAGTACAGTGGTGTAATCTTGGCTCACTGCAACCTACACCTCCCAGGTTCAAGCAATTCCCCTGCCTCAGCCTCCTGAGCAGCTGGGACTACAGGCGTGTGCCACCATAACCGGCTGATTTTTGTATTTTCAGTAGAGGTGGGGCTTCACCACGTTGGCCTGACTGATCTCGAACTTCTGCAAGTTCCTCATTTCCTGTGAGATAATCCGCCCACCTCAGCCTCCCAAAGTACTGGGATTACAGGCGTGAGCCACCGTGCCCGGCCAAAAACTCATGTATAACTTTTGATTTTCCCCAAACTTAACTGCTAATAGCCTCCTGCTGACTGAAAGCCTTATCACAAAATGTCAATTAATACATATTTTGTTTGTGATTAATATATATATAATATACTATATTCTTACAATAAAGTAAGCTAGAGAAAGGAGAATGTTATTAAGAAGATTACAAGACAGAGAAAATACCTTTTTAGTACCATATTGTATTTATCGATATCCTCAGTTTATATTGTCTGTTTACAAGATGAATGAATTGTCTGTCTGTGGTGGCAGCAACTGCGCTGTGGACCCCAATTTATGGTACAAATCAAGCAATTCAGCTTTTTCTTGTCATGTCAGGACTTTTCTCTGCTTCTTGGGAACACTTCTGGCATCGCTAGTGGCACTTTGTATGGGTCCCATGGTGTTATTTAAGGTTTACGCTGTTGCACTAAACACGATGAAAAATACGTGAGAAACACCAGAGATCACTTTTTACTGCAATAGGCAATTTACTGGAGAAAGGAACCACTCATGTGGAGATGATTAGCATCACACAGTTTTTTAAGGGGATACTTGCAACACTTGAGCTCATGCAATAGCAACAGGAGGTGGCTACAAAATTATTACAGTAGAACGGCGTATACTACAGTTAATTTTATGCAGTTGTAATTTAATACTCCATCCTTAGGTTTGCTGACATGTCTCTGGACTGGGAATAGCACCATGTGCAGTCTGTATGTGCATAAGCTTTGATAAATTTCAGCTTTTCATAAGAGACTTGTACAAATTTTATAGTAGTAAATGATAGATGAGTATTTACATGTATTTTATGATTCATAACACCTCATTTTTTTCTTAATTTTTTGATATTTCTAGGCTACGTTTTGGCAAATTTTTGCAAATTGTTGCAAGTCTCCAAAACTTTTTCCATATATTTATTAAAAAAAAAATCCACGTATAAGTGGACCTGCACAGTTCAAACCAATCTTGTTGGATGGTCGTGTGTGTGTGTGTGTGTATCTTATCGGTATTTTCTCTCTCTCTCTTTTTTGAGACAGAGTCTTGCTCTGTCACTGAGACTGGAGTGCAATGGCACAATCTCGGCTCACAGCAACCTCCACTTCCTGGGTTCAAGCAATTCTCCTGTCTCAGCCTCCTGAGTAGCTGAAACTGCAGCCACCTACCACCATGCCCGGCTAATTTTTTTTTTTTTGCATTTTTAGTAGAGACGGGGGTTTCACCATGTTGGCCAGGCTCGTCTCGAACTCCCGACCTCACGTGATCCATCCACCTCGGCCTCCCAAAATGCTGGGATTACAAGCATGAGCCACTGCCCCGACCTTGGTTTTGTTTCTCTAGAGAACCATGACTAATACAACATGGTAGGTACCTTGAGAGTATGTTCCTTTATCCATCTAGCTTGCACCAGTGACAGCAGAAAAGCTGCAGGCATTGGTCAGATAGTCTGGCTATGCTGCAGGAACAAATAAGTCCCAAAGTCTCACTGGCTTAACACTAAATAGACCTATTTCTCCCTCATGTCACATTCTATAACAGGGGACAAAAACTCAAATGCCTACAGGGTCCAGACAGGTGATGTAAATGATGGTGACTTAGTGACCTTGAGGCCAAACGCTTTATTCTAAATTAGGAAGCTGTTGTTACCTTGTAGGGAAAGGAGTGCCTATGTGCAAATTTCCCCACCTTTCAATAGGCAAGAAAAGTTGAGAGTTTTAAATATAAAATGTCTAATTTTGATATTTTGGTAACACATTCCATTCCAATTAAAAAATAAATAAAAGCATGTGTATGCCAAACAAAATCTTACTGCTTATTGCAATGGGCCCAGCGGCCTCCTGCTGGCAACTTCTGTTTGAAAATGACTCCCAACAATATTCTTTCTTGTTTATCTTGAGCCCAGGCTCAGCTTTGATCAAACCCATAGTTCCAGAAAAAAGCAGTGAGGTCCTGTTTATAAATCACAGAGGACTTCATCTGTCAGCACCACATGTAAGAAACTCTAATGATAACAACATAAAGCCAGCCTGCACAGATACTCATACTGCTTATACAAACCAAGAGTGAGAAGGCCAGAAAATAAGCGGGACATCTGAAGTCCCTGCCAGAGACATTTGCATTGGAGTCAGTTACCAATCCAATATTTTCAATTTGTTTCAATGACATTGTTTTAATTACCTTAGAAGAAGAGTTATTGAGTTTCAGGAAGACAACTTGTAGGACTGAACTCCTGGGGAGGGAAAAGAGGGAGAGTGGTGCTGTGAATGTTAAAGTAACAAGAATGAATGAGTCGGGCATGGTAGCTCATGCCTGTAAGCCCAGCACTTTGGGAGGCAGAGGCGGGTGGATCACCTGAGGTCAGGAGTTTGAGACCAGCCTGACCAACATGGCAAAACCTTGTCTCTACTAAAAATACAAAATTATCCAGGCATGGTGGTGCATGCCTGTAATCCCAGCTACTTGGGAGGCTGAGGCAGGAGAATCACTTGAACCTGGGAGGTGGAGGTTGCAGTGAGTTGATATCATGCCATTACACTCCAGTGGACGAGAGGGAAGCTCCATCTCAAAAACAAAACAAAACAAAAAAGGAATAAATGAAGAGGCCAGGCACAGTGACGGATGTCTATAATCCCAGCACTTTGAGAAGCTGAGGCTTGTGGATTTCTTGAGCCCAGGAGTTTGAATTCAGCCTGGCAATGCTGAAATCCCATCTCCACGAAAATTAGGTACTCAGAAGGCTAAGATGGGAGGATCGCTTGAACCCAGGAGTTTGAGGCTACAGTGAGCCATGATTATAACACTTCAATCCAGCCTAGGTGACAGAGTGAGACCCTGTTTCAAAAAAAAAAAAAAAAGAATGAAGCATTTTTATGTGTTTTGTGTGGTACCAGAATTATACTGTGATCCTCAGAAATCACACTGGAAAACAGATTTTATTACTTAGGTCCATCCAGGTGATAGAAAGCACGTCAAGCATTTGAAGGAGGAAATTCACTACATTGAATGTTTTACACAAGGAATGAAAGAGTCCGATGAATCAAATGAGAGAGAAGGAACCCAGAGGTTTGTCACCCAGAAAAAGCAAGAAGCCACTACTGCCTTTAGGTGGGAGCATCGAGGGTATGAGTCTCTTCCGTATCCACATGTAAGTTCTGTGAGCGTGGAGACCTCATCCGTTTGCTAACTGCCCTGCTGCTCATGCTCACAATAGTGTGCTTGGCTGCATTCGTCTCTTCAGGCTGCCCTAGCAAAATGCCACAGATTGGGTGTCTTAAACCACAGACATTTATTCTCACACAGTTCTAGAAGCCAAAAGTCCATGACCAAGGTGCCATCAGGGTTAGTTTCTGGTGAGGCTTCTGGATGGCTGCCTTTTTTCTGTATCCTCAAGTGGCCTCTTTTCACTGTGTGTGGAGACAGAGAGAGAGAGAGAGAGAGAGAGATCTGACGTCTTTTTTTTTTTTTTTTTCTTAGATGGAGTCTTGCTCTGTCACCTAGGCTAGAATGCAGTGGTGTGATCTCGGCTCACTACAGCTTCTGCCTCCTGGGTTCAAGCGATTCTCCTGCGACAGCCTCCTGAGTAGCTGGGATTACAGGCGCCCACCCCTATGCCTGGCTAATTTTTGTATTTTTAGTAGAGATGGGGTTTCACCATGTTGGCCATACTCATCTCAAACTCCTGACTTCAAGTGATCTGCCCACCTTGGCCTCCCAAAGTGCTGGGATTACAAGCATGAGTCACTGTACCCAGCCTAATTTTTGTATTTTTAGTAGAGATGGGGTTTCACCATGTTGGCCAGGCTGGTCTTGAACTCTTGACCTCAAGCGATCCTCCCACCTCAGCCTCCCAAAGTGCTAGGATTACAGGCCTGAGCCACTGTACCTGGCCTCCTCCTCTTCTTATAAAGACACCAGCCCTAGGAAATTGAGGCCTCACCTAATCTTTACTACCTCCAAATAAACCCTATTTTCAAATGCAGTCACCCTATGGGGTTAGGACTTCAATATATCCATTTTGGGGGAACACAATTCATTGCACTGTACTGGTAGGTAGTAAATTCTCAATATGTATAGAACTGAATTGCATTCCTTCTATCCTATGCCATACTGTATCTTCCGCACTGGTTTTAAACACTCTGCTATCATGCAGTACCCTCTAAAAATTGACTTAGAGGCTTACTCTACTGTACAGTAAGATGGGATTACTGAAATACCATGGGAATCTTATGGCAGGTGTCCTTTCATTAAGCTTTCTAAGCTCCTGAGGCCTCAGAAGAGCAAGGTGCATCTTTCCAAAGTATAGGCAGAGAAAAGTTAATGTCCAGCTTAATGCAAGAAATGTGCAGTGTCACCAGAAATGCTGACTGTAAGGGAGAGGTGAATACTAGGCAATTTCTACACCTAATACTAAGCAGAGGAGGTGTGTTGAGCTAAAAAGAATGTACATTTGGAAGTGGGTATTTATGGATAGAAGCAGGAAAATACATACATTAATAATATGTCATAAAATTACTCTTCTGTAGGTCAAAAGTCAAACACTGGCAATTACATGTGGTTCAATCTAATATGTGTGGTTGGGCATATGTGCAGAGGCTTTAAGTCTGGGTGTGTGGATTTGTGTGTGTGTGAGTGTGTGAGTGTGTGTGCGTGTGTGTTTGTGTGTGTGTGTGGTGTGGATGAAATATTCACTTATGTGTGAGCAGGGAAGAATGCATGCATGTGGAAGGCAGGATGGAGGTGTATGTGAGTAAGGGTAATCAGAGAAGGCTTCCTGGAGGAGCTAACCTTGAAGATTAAAGTGAAAGGACAAAGAAACTTACGGACTCATAAAAGGGGTAAAAGGTTACTTCCACCAAAGAGAACTGCATGCCAAGACCAGGAACAGATTTATAAGAATGTTATCAGGACTAGATTCTAAGGGAGTCATGAGCTGAGAAGATGAGGGAATGACCTCAGAGCGGAAAAATGACAGAAGTTGGAGGGCTCAATAAACCAAAGCAAAGAACTTGACCTTTGCCCAGAAGAATAGAAGACCATGGAATGTTCACAGATTAAGCAGGGAGTCTCCTTAGCAGGCTGAGGTGATGCAGAGAAAAGATTGCACCATGAGAACAGAAAGAGGTTGTGAAACTCTACTAAGCTGCAGGAAAATGTGCACCTGGGGCATTATGGCAGCTCTCACCTTTCATTGCTAGCATCCCCAGTCCCTTGACACAAAGCAAGAGGGGTGTGGGTGGAGAGAAGCAGAGGCCAGCAGGCTGCTGTTTAATCTGACCGGCCAGAGGAGGCTCTCTTGAGCAGCTAAGACCCACAATCTCCAGAAAGCCTGCAAGCTCTGTCCTCACTCCTTCTCTTCCCTCATAAACTGTCTAAACTTAGAGCCTAGCACTTACAGAGGGAGTAGAAGGAGAGCTTTGTTTGACTGCTGAGCATCATCATTCATTTGTTCCTCGTTAATAGCAGAACAACCAACCTGAAGGGTGTTCCAGTCATTAAAACACATCAAAGTGATCGGGGGTGCAGAGTGAAAGCAGGGAAGGGAGAGAAATGTGGGCAAGGATGAGAGTGGGAGAGAGGAGAAGGACAAGGAAGAAGCAGGAAGCAGAAGAGAGAGATAAAGGGTGGGAGTAGAGGGGAGAGAAGGACGGTGTGGGAGAAATGCCATCACTGAACACATTGAGACCTGGGAGGAAGGCAGGAGGGGAGTCCATCGGAGGGAAGTCATGTTGCTTGAGCTTGTCTGCACAGACACTTCCCTGAGAAATTTAGAATCAGGCACCAACTTAAAGGGGGTTGAACACCCCTCAATGACCTTCCTAATTCTCCTTTTGTTTTTCCTTGAGTTAGAGCCCTAGGACACCATCCCCCTCCCATTTGAAAAAAAAAAAAAAAAAAACACCTGATTTCACAGCCCCTGGGCCTATGATGAGGCTGTTCCGGCATTTTTTTTTTTTTTTTAAATGGGTTTTCCATCTGCTCCAACCATTGCAAATTCAATTTCGTATTTGGCACAAAGTAAATCAGTTTCAAGAAATATCTTGTCATCATCCAAATCAAAACACCACATTCAAAACGCTCAATGCCAGCTACAAATTGTCAGAAGGGGTTGAAGAAAGAGGAAATGATTTTGCTCTAGACAGGAGAGGTGAAAGACATGTATTAGAATACAACATAGCCACTCTTTGGTGTCTACATCATTTAAATGAAGCTGGAGAAAAATTCAAAATCTTGACCAATCTGTTGTGCTGTGAACACTGTCTCGTCCCATTCTATCACTCCCTCTTCTGTTCTGAAAACTTCTAACAGCAGTCACCACCTCTGAGTGTGAGCAAGTCCACATCTTCTGAGTATATGAAAAAATGAACCAGATTTGCCTATGATCACTTGGGCTGGTCCAGCAGCTCTGTGAGCATCTGGAGAGACAAGTGGCCTCCGCAGATCCCTAGAGCTCTCAAGTGTCTTTTCTTTAAGACGTGTCCCCACAGGTCTCTGGAGAGGTGACCTTACCCCTAAATCAAAGAAGGCCTGAAGTGGGCACTGGTGGCCACCACACAATTGATCTCTTAAAACAAATTTATGCCTCCTCCTGGGCTGCCTTAAATGCCCTTGATTTCATTTATGAAATTCTTGAAAGCCTTATGCTCACAGTTATCTGGGAAAGAGTTGACATTAGCATGTTACAAATAAAAAAGTTTGTCATGTTTCCTAAGCAGTGGAGGAACACTACACAGGAAGAGGGACTGGCAAGTTTTGAAAGAAATGAGAAAGTAGAAAATAAAAAGAGAAATACTATGAAGAACCATTTGGATGTCTGTCTCCATGCCTTTAAGCCAGACACTACCAATGCCTTTGCACCCTGTCTCTCGTCTTCACTTAGTGAACTCATTCAAGCTCTAGACTATTTATGGCTATAGTCCCAGAAATCCCAGACTATACTTGGCGATTGGTATCTCGGTTCATTTGGGCTGCTATAACAAAGTACCTTATCCAGGGGTGGGTGGAGGGGGCTTAAAAACAACAGAAATATATTGCTTACAGTTCTGGAAGCTGGGAAGTACCAGATGAGGGGGCTGGTAGATTTGGTGTCTTGTGAGGGCCCATTTTCTGGTTCATAGATGGTGCCTTCTCACTGTGTTCTCATATGATGGAAGGAATGAGAGAGTTCTCTCCTCTTTAAAAAGTGTTCCCATTCATGAAGGTTTCACCCTGATGACTGGCTTACTTCCCAAAGGCCTTACCTTCCAACACTATCACATTGGTTATTAGGGTTCAACCTAGGAATGTGGGGGGAACACAAACATTCAGAGCACAGCAGTAGGTGCTCAATAAATACCTGCTGAAAGAATGAATGAGTGAATATATGAAGCCAGCATTTCTCATCCGCATGACTTTTGCCACGTCCCCCACCTCACTCCATAAGGTTAAGGTCTTCACTTTCTGTTTACTCTCAGCTGTCCTCCCGTACCTTTTACCTGCCTCAGTTTTGAGGAACGCATCTGTTATAATGAATCTCTTTTTGTCATTGCAGTGCAGGATCCTAAAATGTAAAAAGTTTGCCTTGTTCTCCTTTGTGTTCTCAGTGTCTGGCACAGTGTTGGTGCCTATAGAGATGTTCAATGCATACTGAGTACATTATGAATGAATGAAAGAATGGATGGCATTTGAGAAAACTGGTGGTAACATGAAGGTAGTGCACTTGAATGATAATGAATTAGATCAATCAGAAGAACTGGAAAGTCCTCAAACTGTTAATGGCAAAACCCTAAAAACAATTTTAGGGCAATGAGTCAAGGTTTTGATTCAGATATAGAATATATTCACCTTTAGCACAGCCAAAGAGCTGGAGATGGAGGGTAGAGTGGTCACCATCAGGTTTTGGCAGTATCAGTGCATGCTACCGGGGGCTTCCTTACTTTTCCAGACACTCACCAGAATGCCAGAACCAACAAGCTCCAATCATAGACAACTGGAGGCTCTATGCTGGGAACTAAAGTAGATAGACTTCTTCAGTGATGAGCCTAAGGGGCACCAAAGTCCTCTCCTGCCCAAACCTCCTTCCCCACCCAGGATTCACAAGAGAGAAATGTCTGCAGGGCTCCATCTCTTGTGACAGAAACAGACTCACATTTTGGGCCTTTTAGCAGCTATCATTATGACCATTGGCTTCACTGGATCAAAAAGAAATCTTTGTAGTCAATAAAATCCCCCACGTTTTCTTTTTAATTTTTTTAAATTTTGTTCTCTTATGCTTTCAAAATTATTTTCTCCTTCTTCTGCTCCCTCTCTCCCTCTCTTTCTGTTTCTTTCTTCTCCTCCTATTTCTCCTTCTTCTGCGCCCTCTCTCCCTCTCTTTCTGTTTCTTTCTTCTCCTCCTATTTCTCCTTCTTCTGCGCCCTCTCTCCCTCTCTTTCTTTCTGTTTCTTTCTTCTCCTCCTATTTCTCCTTCTTCTGTGCCCTCTCTCCCTCTCTTTCTTTGCTCCTTTGTTCTTCTTCTAATCTCTCCTCTCTCTCTCCCTTCCTCTTCTCTAGGAGGATACACTTGCACATGAGCCACTAAGAAAATCACTTCCCTCATTCCTATCGAAAATGACATAGGCGTTTTTATCAAATGCTCATTTTACCACTGAGCTTAAAAGGACGTGAGAAGAGATCTTGCATCTGCCTTGCTAAATCCTATCATAATATATTTGTGGCGCTTTTCTGAACCACTCGCTTGCTAACAATATCAATAAAGGAAATGAGCTTACTGTGGCTTTACTCTCGGGTTCCGTCCTGAACTGAATTCTATCCTTTGGACACATAATCCTCCTTCTTAATCATCAGCATGTGAATTTCCTTCCGGACCATGATTAGACATTCTAACATGTTATTTCTAAGGTACATACTCTACCTTTTTGGGAAAATCAGAGTGAAATTTGTTCATCTCAGATCTCGCCTGTATCCTGGAGCATTTTTTTTTTCTCAAAGATCAGCACTAGGATTTTGAAATTCATCTAGGTGGTTTCCCAACACCCTGGCCTATAAATCCATGGCCTGAAGATTGAGCTCCTTTAAGTCTCCTGGACATTCTGCAAATATTTTCTCTGTCTCTTTGGATTTCAATTCCCAACTCAACTCTTTTTTTCAAATTATATTCATCTGAAAATCAAATTTTTTAGTGGTATAGATAGAAGTAACATAACATAGCTGTCAGTCATAGAAGTAACATAACATAGCTGTCAATCATAGAAGTAACATAACATAGCTGTCAATCCCAGGATGCTCTAACGGCAATTCTGGATAAAGAACATCCCTAGGCTCATTTTACTTTGCTTCTCCAGATTTAATTTTTCACCTCAAGAATGAGGCATTCACTTGTCCCACATAAGATGTTTCTCCAGATATCTTTCCTTCCTTCAGTCTTTTCTGGTGTCCTAGGCATCTTTCAAGTGTAGACTCCTTTTAATGGTTCTCTGTGACCTTTTGTACAGAGCTGGACTCCAGTGATAACACAGAAGATGCTCATGCTTCAATCTAGGGATCAGTAAATCCATGAGCTAACTCCAGTCCACTGCATGTGTCCATGGAACCTGTCAACTAAGAATGGTTTTAAAACAAATGTTCTGACACCTGAAAATTATATGAAATCCATGAATAAATTTTCATTGGAACATAGTTATTCTCATTCATTTAACTGTCGTCAATGTCTGCTTTCACACTATAACCCCAAAACTGAGTTCATGTGGCAGTTACTGTATGGCTCTCAAAGGCTAAAATATTTGCTATCTGGGTTTACAGAAAAGATTTGTCAACGCTCTGCTTTTGAGAGATCTAAATAACATATTCCAATTTGTCATGTTACTTTCACTTAATTTTTTGCTTCATAAAGTGCTGTTAATACTATTACCTTTTTAGTGCTGCTCAATGATTATCATTTTGATAAAGAATGCAGTGAGAGAAAGTTAAGAATTCTTTTTTTCAAACCCCATGATAGATTGAAATATTTCAAGCATTTTGTCTAGCCACTCTTTATCTCTGCAGGGAGGATGGGAGGATGACAAGGGCTTTCTACAGGCAGGCATCTCTTATTACCTTTCTTACCATCTCTGGCTTTTTTTCCCCCATGGCTCTACTTTAATTTTAAAGCACGGTCACCTCTCACTTGGACCATACAGTTGCTTCCCAACTAATTTCCCTTATTAGCTTTGGCCTCTGTATTTCATTTTCATGCCGATGCCAGGATATTCAATCTAAAATACAAATATGTTATTGCAGTCTCTTGCTTGAAAACATTCAATGGCTACTAATTGGCCTGAGAATCCAGTTTCAGTATTTTAGTGGGATATATGGATTTTCCATGACGTGTTCCTGTTTCCTTCTCTAAACCCATCTCTTCCCTCCCTCCCTCTCTCTTTCCTTCCTCTTTCTTCATTCATCAGTGGATTGTTCATAGCTTGATCACAGTTATTTCTATTATAGAAAGAGAAAATACTTCCCCCCTCCCATCTGATATGGTAAACTTTCAGTGTTATACTTTATATGTCAAATTCACAATAATTATAGTAATAAAAATAATAATAGCTTTTACTGAAACTTTTTGACATGATACTAACTACACTTTGAAAAATACCTGGCATATATTAGATTGTCAATGTCTCAAAATAAAATAATCTTGAGAGGCAAATATTCTTCCCATTTTACAGTCCAGAAAATTGTGGTTTAGAGAAGACACATAACCTGCCCAAAGCCATAGTTGGTAACTGACAGAGCCAGAGTATGCAGTCAGATTTCTTTGTCTTTGAAACTCAAGCTTTTGCTATGAAGCTCTCTCTGTTCCACCAATGAATACACCTTCCTATGCTGTTGTGTGCTGGCAAATGTTTAACAGTGGCTGTCTCTTTGAAGGGGAAGCCCTGATTTGTTGTATTTTCTCATTTCAGCAGAATAAATACTCCCACTGTGGCCAATTTCAAGCTATGAATGTGACATCATCGGATGCAAGTTGAAGGGAGTTGTATAATAGCGCACAATGAATTAGAGAGAATTTCTGTCATGCAATAGATGCAAATGACCTCAAGAGCACAGACAGTAATAACATATAGTAAATAATTAGGAAGTGATGAGTTTGGAATATTTATTACCTTTCTTGTTGAATACAATTTATTTAATTTTAAGTTGATCTAACTTAAAGTGACTGTGTTTAACAGCCACCCCACAGAATTCCCGACCATTTAACAACAGTTCTCCTGAGCTGGCATAAGCCACCTGTGTTATACCACTCCTCCTATGTGGGGTAAAATTGAAGACACATAAAATGACTTCTGCTATTAACAGTCATAAAATAAGGTGTGAACATCCTGTGACAAGTTTGGAGATGACGAACAGAAGATTAAGAGTGAGTTAAGTTTTGAGTAGAGTCTTCCCATATAAGATGAGGTTAGTCTGGATCGATTCACAAATGGAATTACGTGACATTTTCAAGAGGTATAAAGTCCAAGTCTCTAATTCAATTCTCTAATTCAAGCCTACCTAACTTATTAGGCTTCTTATATTCCATGTTTTCTCTCTTGGAAGCTCAGGGAAAGTGATTCTGATTTAGACCTTAGAGGAAAAGGAGACAACTACAGCAGAAAAGAAGTTGGTCAGACATTGGACTTAATGGATGCATGTGAATTAGATGAATAGATAGTGCTATTGCAGTTCTTTGTCTGAACATTTTCAAAACTAAGAGAGAATCCAGTCTTTGTATGTGAGAGCCTTTTATCATTAGAATCCTACCTAGCACTCTAAGCAATGGAAGATTCCTTCTTTTAAACCATGTTATCCAAGCGCTTTACCTTTAAATTCAAGTCTTCCATATTATTACAATTTCTAATTGAAACCAAGTATAACAGCAAATGAAGAATCATTTTAAAAAAGACATTCTAATTATTTTTTTTCTTTAGGTAGAATATTCAATTGTATCTTATTCATTTATTTTTTCTCCCATTTAAATATGAAACTACTCAAACTTGGCTCTCAGTTTGGGGAGAATTGGCAAAACTCTGTAATACTAACATTATGTGGATAGCACTAATCTTTGCCTTATTCACATGGTGACGTTTTTGTTTGTTTGTTTTTGAAATCCAAAACACCGTACAGCAGAAGACACAATCTCATGGAAAACATACATAAGTATGACCATTGTTCAGTGGAACAAAATGTATGACTCCTTTAATTGACCTTTATCAAGTCAAATCACACATTTAAACAGCCCTCAAGCTTGCTAGTCTTCAAAAATAAAATGCAAACGAATATGATCTACCTTCTTTTCATAATTAAATTTGTAAACATTGAAATAACAATGACAGCAATGCTAGAGAACATGCTGTGTGAGAAAAGAACGTTTGTACCAGCAGCAAAAGAGGAGAGCAAATTGTAAAATCATGTGTGAAATCAGACTGTCAATTGTTATCAAAAATCTAAAACACACACAGATGTTGTTTATATTATTAGCAAACAATGAAAATAGCCAACATGTACAATAAAAGGGCTTGTTCAACTAATTATGTCATATATTTATATATGTTACATATTTTATGTAAAATGGAATTTTATGCAGCTATTATTATTTTATATATTTATATATGTTATATATTTTATGTAAAATGGAATTTTATGCAGCTATTAAAATGATATTTTTTAAAAAATCTTTTAAAATACAGGGAAATGCTTGTCATTTACTGCATAGTGAGGATGGAAAATTGCATGTGGTACATAAACTGAATTGTGTTAAGCCAAGTCTGAAAGGAAATGAGCCTAAATATTAATAGGACTTATCTTGGATCTTAGAATGATGAATAGTTTTTCTTTCTTCTTTTTTCTTTTCTATTTTCTCCAAGAATTCTATTACCAACATGTATTACTTTTGTAATAAAAACAAAAATAGTACAGCCCCTGTCCATGGCCTTCTAGAATCCCTAAGGCAATCAGTATACTAAAAACAGGACAAACATCCCACCAATCTATCTATCAACAAACGAAACAGTAAAATAAATCATGTCATTCAAGTGAGCACCCCTGCAGGGCTGACTCACAGACACCGATTGGTTGAAAGGATCAGGAGGATAGGATGAACAGTCCATCTACTGGGGATGTTGGGGATGTTTGTCTCCCAAGGCAGAAACTGGTGACTCAACGTCCAGAGGCTAAAAGAGTGTGTGAATTAAGGTTCGCTTCCACAAGGAGGTCTCATCTATTGGGCTGCGTCCTGTAAAGACAAGTGTGAACCTGAGGGTGGACTCAAAACAACCATTCCATAAGAGCAGGGCTACGTATACAAGGTCTAGCATCGCGGAAGAGAGGGTGGATTGTCTAGGCCAAGCAGTGGAGACAGGTCACATGCAGCGGGCAAATGAGGAGCAAACTCAAGGAATTAAAACCTTCCCAAGTAGTTCATACCTAACTAGTTCAAAGAAAAGAGGAAGAGAGGATTCCTCAGAGGGGTGGGGTGAAAATGCATCTAGGAGTTCAGGATCCTTTATATGAGGCAGCTCCTGGGCTGTTTCTGACTCTCTGGGGAACTGTAGTCTTTCAGTTCTGTTTTTGTGCCACGTCCTTGCTCCAGTCTCCTTTTTGCAGATGACCACTTTTTTGTTATTGCATTTTAGGTTTTGGGGTACATGTGAAGAACATGCAAGATTGTTACATAGGTACACACATGGCAGTGTGATTTGCTGCCTTCCTCCCCTTCACCTATATCTGGCATTTCTCCCCATGCTATCTCTCCCCAGCTCCCCACCCTCCACTGTCCCTCCCCCCCGCTGTCC
>PVKP010018935.1:0-43388 GCA_004027715.1 Plecturocebus donacophilus | reverse complement strand
GAAAGCAAAGACTCAGTATTAACCCAGGGGTACCCGGAGGTCGGGAGGGGCTCTCCTCTGCTCTGCTTTCAAATTGAGCAGAGCTTCTCCAATGGAGCACACTCCAGAATTCATCCACTAGCATGAACTAAACTCCAGTTTATGATCCCGAGCCTTGCCAGGCCAGAGGAAAACTGGGCCTACCCTCCCCTTGCACCCTGAAAGGTGAGCCTTGCAGGCACTGCAGGCTGCTTTGCAGGGGCCTCAGGGCCTTGCCTATTTTCCACCAAGGGGAAGCCAGACCCCAGGATTCCTCTGCTCTCCACCCAGAGCCCCAAGCTCCTGAGGATGATGAATTATGGAAGAACAGAAATGAAGGGGGTCCTTCCTGGGGTTCTCAACCCCGCAGCACTGCAGACACAGAAGCCTTGAAGGCCAGAGGAAGACTGAGCTGGGACCAGAAGAGTGGGAGGAGTGGGGAGCACACCCAGGGGAGAGCAGTTCCAGAAGAAAGCAAGAGGTGGGGATGGATGCAGGGTTTGCAGGGGCAGAGAAGTGGCCTGGCTGGGCTGCAGTGTCCTGCCCAGGGAGAGAAGAACACCAGGCCAGGCAGGGGCTTGGAGCAGATTATAGAAACCTCATGTGCTGGGAAGGAGGACTGAGCTTGATCTCCCGGGGGACAGGGAGCCAGAGGAAGGTAGGTGGCCTCTTGAAAGGTAGGTGGCCCAAGAGGGACATGGCCTGAAGAGGTGGGAGGCTGCCATTTGGGAAAGGGCTGGCCATGCCCTGCCCTTATTGGGAAAAGGTGAGGGCTGGTCAGGAAGAGGAGAAGGTGAAGGCAGCCCGGGATGGATGCTTCCAGTGCCCCCATCATTAAGAAGCCTGGTTCTGCTCCTGACAAACCTGCCCAGGAGCCTGTGCTCAGTAAAAGAAATTGATTACTTTCCATTGCAATTAACATCTGGTCCCAGGTCACATCATTAGGATAATTTGTTACAGGAAAAGCAAAGGAACTAGCTACCCAGTAATAAAGTTCTTGTGGACCCAATTAAAAAAGCCTCCTCCAGCCCACGGGGAGGGGCTGAAATGGGGAAGGATCCCCAAGCCAGGGTCTGGGACCTGGGAGCACAGAGAGGGCAGTCATTAGAAGTAGATGCTTGGGGTGGAAGAGCTGAGGAGTTGGCTGTCGCCCGGCTGCATCCCACACACTCGGTCCTCGAGCATTCAGAGGCTGGGTGGGCAGTGGCACAGGATGCTGGTAGGAGCCGGGGCTCTAGCTCAGACTCAGGTTCACATCCTGCCTCTGCCATCTAGGGAAGCCTCTTCCCTCTTTGGGCCTCAGTTTCCCTCTCTGAAGTCTGGGAATATTAAGTCTCCATCTCACAGGGGTGGGAAGGGTTAAATAAGCTAAAGGGGCCAAGTTCTTTGTACAGCATCAGCATAGGAGGTCAGGAAAAGCTGGCTCTGGTGGGGTGATTCAGGCTTCCATCCACCCAAGCGGGGGGCTCCCTAGGATGTGTCCCTGCCCCCTTGCTGAGGAAACCAGCCCTGAAGGCCCCATGGTGACCCAGCTGCTGCCCTGCTCCTGCCCCGAGAGACGACATCCAGCTGGCGTCATCGCTGACTTCCTTTGGTGTTCTTCAACCCCATTACTGAGCACTTTTGTAAATGCCCCCCTCCCACCACATAAAGTTACCTTTGCAATTCATTTGTTTGCCAGGCAGGCAGATTTATGGCAGGTATCTGTATAAATATTTATATTCTGCGGCAAGGAGGCTTTGGAGGACGCATGAGCACACACACACACACACACGGGCTCTCGTGCCCCCACCCCACCCTAGACACAGCATCCCTTGCCCAGGCCAGCTGCAGCCAATGGAAGAGTGTCTCTCACCCCATACACACACCCAACCTGAGGACACACATCACAGGCTGGACAGACCCATACACCCCAGACAGGCTGCATGACACAAACCCAGATTCACTCACGTGCACACCATGCTCCATCTCTAAGAGTGCCTGCTCCCCTGGGCCCTGTCCCAGGACTGGCCCTGAACTACATGATCTCATAACCACCCACCAGCCCACTCCTCCCACCATTCAGAGGATTGGAGGATGGGGCTGCAGCTCCCAGAGGCAGGGCCACTGGCTGGGAGTAGGAAGCCAGTAAGAAGCAGAGGGGAGATTTGAGCTCAGTGCTGGGTAAGGACAATGCTTCTCCACTCTGTGCCTCCCTTCCACAGGGGAAGGAACAGGCAAGAAGGGATATGATGGTCTTCCTAAGGCTTTTCCATCATAGACAATGCCCCCAAGTCTTCTGGAGTGCTTGGAAGTGCTCACCTGTGTACATATGGTGGGCAGACCAGGGGAGACCCTTCTTCAGCACACTGACATGTCACTGTCAATATGCGGACCTGACCACCCACAACAGGCAGTGACCCCTCAGTTGCCAGAGAAGTTACAGATCAGAGATGAGTGGGCTCCTCAGGAGGCTTCCAGAAGGGTAGGGAACATGAGTATCCCAGCCCCAGCTGTGGAAGGTTGGAGCCGGATGTCAGAGTGGAGATGAGCTGCATAAGTCCTGGCGCCAGGCAGTGAGGACCGCCCTGTGCACTTCAAAGGCCAGTGCAGACCCCAAACTCGCCAGGTGGAGGGCTCCAAGCCTGACCTCCTGCCGCTACAGATTAGTCGAGTTGAGGCTTCAAGGGGCTGAACTAAGGTTGCAGGGTTGGGTGGAGAGTGAGGAGGTGGGGAACTGCGGGGAACTTCGGCCCAAGCTGCCTCTGGGTGACCGCAGCCACCTGTGATCTCAGTGACTGGGTGGTGCAGCAGCCGCCTTTCTGGCAAGTGAATTGCTGTGGATTTAGGTAAAACGTCCACTCTCAGTGCATCTCTCACCTCCTACATTCTCCTTTCAAATTTCTCATTTGGCAAGAGCTGATGTATGGTGGCTCCTCACTCCCCAATATTATTATGCTATTAAAGCACACCTTTAAGCCAGCAACTGTAGATCATCTAGCTGCCGGGAGTCCACAGGCAGCTTGACTGAAGCCATGGCATTGGGAATGGCCCCTGTACCTGTCCACCCAGGCCTCTCCTGTGCCTGGCAGCAGCACTCCCGCAGGGGACCCCCATCCTCTGCACATCGCTGGCAGGATGCCCTGCCTGGACAGCCTCCCTGGGCCTTCCCGAGGCTGCTTTTCATCCCCTCCCACTGTTAGAGTCTGAAACCTGGCAGGATGGTGCTGTGACACAGCCCGCTCTGGAGCTGGGCAGCCCTGGGCACATCACAGACCCTCCCTGGGCCAGTTTCCTAATCTGCAAAATGCAGGTCCTAAGTGTCCCTCTCACAGGACTGCGGTGAAGATCAAGTGGGGAAATACACACACCGGCTGGTCATCAGTAATGCTAACCATCACCATTGCCATTAGCATGTTCTTTGTTCCAACAAAGTTCCCCAGGAAGCAGAGGCTCTGTCTTGAGCATGCTCACTGCCTCACCATTCGAGGTCTCAGGTAGGGACGGGCCAGGATGGGCTGTCTGTGGTCAAGCCGGGCAGCTTGTGTGAGAGCCTGATCGTCTCCTCCACATCTGAAACCAGAAGGGCAGGGCTGTGGGCACAAGGCCCGGCCTGTGAGAGGCCCGCAGTTGGGACCAGCTTGCTGATGCCCTGATTGATGGGAACCAGTAGTGAGAAGGAGCTGGTCTTCCCCTGGCTCATACTGAAACTGGCAGTGACATGGGACGGAGAGTAGAGTCAGTGGCCCCAGCTCTGCCACCACTCTCCTGGGCGGCGTCCACTCCACCCTCAGTCTCTCTGGGCCACCTTGGTGTCTCACCTGTAAAATGGGAATCACCTTTTCCCTGAATATCTTCCTGGCTTGTTGTGAGATGTAAGAGACGTTAGCAGGTGAAGGGAGTGTAAGGGTGTCGGTTGTTGAATGGAGTCTTCTTGGCTGAAATATTTAATGACTGGGGCTCTTGCCCCTTCCCCAGCATATTCCTCACCCCAGCCCTCAACAGGTCACACCAATTTACATGCTCAGGCAGGACCCTGCCCTACCCAGAGAACATGTTTCTCTTTCTAAGGCTCGGTTGTCTATGTTATTGTTCTTACAAGCTCCAACTGCACACGGAAAAGCAACCATGCACACATTAAGAAGAATGTACTCGGCTGGGCGCGGTGGCTCACGACTGTAATGCCAGCACTTTGGGAGGTCAAGGCGGGTGGATCACGAGGTCAAGAGATCGACACCATCAACATGGTGAAACCCCGTCTCTACTAAAAATACAAAAATTAGCTGGATGTGGTGGCACATGCCTGTAGTCCCAGCTACTTGGGAGGCTGGGGCAGAAAGAATAGCTTGAACCTAGGAGGTGGAGGTTGCAGTGAGCCAAGATAGCACCATTGTACTCCAGCCTGGTGATACAGTGAGACTCCGTTTCAAAAAAGAAAAAGAAAAGAAAAGAAGCATCTACTCAGAGCCGCTGAGCTGCACCCATGCCCAGGCTAGTCGTGTGGCCTCTCCGGCCTGAGAACCTTGTTCTTCCTGGGCCCCTGAGTCAGGCATAAGCCTCAGTCACCCTTGTTGCCACCCCTAGGGCCTGGGCACTGCTTAATACCTGCCCCAAGCCCTCTCTGGCTGTTTTTATTCCATCCTGGGCCAGCTCTGTGGTCACACTCACAGGGGTAGCCAAGGGCCTTGACTGCCCCCTCCCAGCTTGCGAGAGGCCAGCTCCTGGTGGCAAGACCGTGCCTTCCTCTCCCTTTCTCAGCAACAATCAGGAAAGCCTACACTAGGAGCCTGGCATTGCTCACATGGCTTCTGTAGAAGCAGATCATGAGACTCCTCACTCTTCAGTCTGAGGATGTCTCTGGAAAGAAGGGATCTTTCTATCAGGGGAGGTGCCGATACAGTCCTGCAGAGAAGGCACTGGGCAAGATGGCCACAAAGGGCTCATTTCTCCTGGATGATCCATGTGCATCCCCTGAGGCCAGGATCCCTGGGCTTCTAACCAGTCATTAGGCCCCAAGGACTCCCAGAGCACCCCTGGGGCCTTGGCTACCTGTGAACGGCTCCAGGGCTGGCACTACGAATTTTTCAGCTTGGTCCTGCCATAATCCACATTATCAATGACTTGGCTAAAGATAATGTTAGTTAGATTGACTGAATCTTCAGATGACTTAAAGCTGAGAAAAATGATGCATCCCTTAGATGGCAGAATAAGAATGCAACGAGATCTCAGCAGATGGATGTGATGGGTAGAATCCAACAAGATGGAATTCAATAGGGGGAAATATGGGGACTTTCACTCGGGGCTGAGGATCTAAGTACAGAGGAAGGGACAGGAGAAGGGATGGCTCAAACGCAGCTGCTGTGCCCTCAGGCAAGTGTTTCTTCTGACAGCTCAAAATAGGAGGCTCCAACTGCATTTGGCTGCCCCAGACGGAATTGCACTTGAGACTGCTTGAAGATACGTGTGATATCCAGGAGGAGGAGGTGTCAGTCACACCTGCTCTGTGCTGTTCTAATCAGTTCTGGGAATAATTGAAGAACTGGGTAAAAATTACACAAAAACTAAGTTCAGAGGAGAGTGGTTAGCACACAGAAAGACTTTACATGCTTGACACATGACTCATGGTTATGGAGCCAGCACTGTGAAGCTGAGGAGGGGGCCAGCTGGGCAAAGGGGCTGTCCTAAGGAAAAGGCTTGTTTCCTGTGGCTCCAAAGGACGACAGGAGGGCCACCTGTGGAAAACACCAGCAGTCAGACTTCAGGCAAACATGAAAAGCATGCTACTTTTCATTGTTGTGCAAGGAGTATGTGGCCACTGTCATGGGGTTAGATTACCATAGGTAGATAAATGGGATGCCTCAGAGCAGGGTCATCAAGTGGGACTGTGGTCAGGATGCGGGGAGACTGGATGGCCTCAAAGTTCCCTTGTAGAGGCATCTGGGTTCTGTGCTTCCTACTGGCTCTGGAGAATGCAGAGCACCTCCATTCTGCTATACTCGTTCTAAGAGTAATGATTCCAGTAACACCCAAGACTGAGGTGGGAAGAGTGGAGCCCTCCATTTCTGAGCAGTAGAAGGGATCTGAGCAATGTAAGTCTGGGAAAATGGCCCCACCCAGGCAAAGAGGCAGCCATCCTCTCCTCCTTCTCCTTGGGCTTGGGAAAGCAGGGCAACTGCTCTCTCAGGAGGAATAAAAAGACACTAAGGCCAGAGAATCTTTGTGGGATAGCACCTATTGAATTGGGAGTTGGGAACAGTCTGAGGGGTCTCTCTTGCTGCTGAATCTCTCTGTCCCTGTCCCCATGGTTTCAGGCTGTAGGTGCCTCTGCTTTAGAGGAACACTGGGCTAAGGCAAGCCAGAGGACCAGGCTGGGCTCTGGGGAGAGGGAGTAAAGGTTTTTGCAGTGCCAGCTCAGCAAAGGTGAAGAAGGGAGCTTCGGCTTTCTGCAGTTTGCACAGCCCAAGGCCCCAGAGCAAGGAGGAGACAGGCACGGCTCTCATGCAGAGGGCACAGTGCATGAGCATGTTTTCTGGGCAGCATCTCTTGGGATCTGCTGTGCTGGCTGGGCACAGAGAGTATGAACACAGCGATGAGCACATGGCCTGGCCTGGCTGGAACAGGAAGTAAATGGGGTTAGAGAAAGCAGTGATTCTAGGAGAGTCACTGGGACCAACTATGAATTCCAGTCCGTAGGATTTAAAGCGAATCCTTTGGCACTGGGGAGCCATAGCATGTCTTTGAGCTGCTGAGCAGTGGAATCAAGTGTAGGTATAGCACTATAAGGAACAAGGGCAGAGATGGTGAAACTAGGGAGGAAGGAGCAATTCCAGAGTGTTTAAAGAATTGTAAATTCTTTCAGTGTGCCTGGCCGTTAAGTATAACAGGGAGAGGGTGTGGACAGGATGCTGTCGAGGTTTCAGAAAACCCAGGAGCCGGCCAGGCGCAGTGGCTCACACCTGTAATCTCAGCACTTTGGGAGGCCGAGACAGGTGGATTACGAGGTCAGGAGTTCAAGACCAGCCTAGCCAATATTGTTAAACCCTGTCTCTACTAAAAATCCAAAAATCAGTTGGGCATGGTGGTGGGCACCTGTAATCCTAGCTACTTGGGAGGCCGAGGCAGGAGACCCTTGCTTGAAACTGGAAGGCGGACGTTGTGGTGAACCAAGATCGCACCACTTCACTCCAGCCTGGGCAATAAAGCAACACTCTATCTCCAAAAAGAAAAGAAAAGAAAGCCCAGGAGCCATCCCTACATCCCTCACCCACCTGAGCAAAGGTGACAAGTGGTCCCCAGAGCCACTCATAGGTTCCTCCAAAGACCCAGAAGATACTGTAGCCACAGTGAACTGGGGGCAAGGAGGCCCTGGAGGCAATGACTGGGAGAGGGTCTGGATCCCAGTAGACCCTAGTAGAGAGCCCAGACTCCCACTGCCCCCCTATACACTGCAGTATTCTGGGAAAGACAGATACATTTACATGTTCAGGTGTTGGGAGCCCCATGGTGGAGGCCGTGGATGAGGAAAGGAAAAAGAGCATTGGCCTTTGGCTGCTGGGAGGGCCTGGGGCGGGAGGTTTGCATCTCCCTGGGAAGCATCTCAACATGAACCTTATTCAGGCTTGCTCCTTTCTCACCTCCCCATTCTGGAATCCACCTTAGAGCTGCCCAAGCAGGCACCCAGCCCCCAGAAGGCAGACACCCGGGATGTTTACAGTGCCAATGTGGTCATGTGTGCAGGCTGGTATTCACCAGGAGCACACATCTCCCCCAAACAGGGATGTCCAGGTGTTCACCCAGGTCCTCATGTTTGCACACAAATGCATGCCCACCTGCTCAGCCACAGGCATGGACTGTGTGTGCATGGGGCTGTTCTGTAGGGATACAGGCTAGACAGACCTGGGCTCACGCACTTGTGTGGAAGGGGAAGAGGGTGCTGTAGCTGCCTGCTCCTTGCATGCTGAGGTGGCCCCAAACCCTGGGGTCAGGCTGGAAAAATGACTTTGCTGTCTGAAAGTGACAGAGGCTCACTGCCAACACAGAGAAGGAGGAAGTTTATGGCAGAAAATTGGATTTGAAATCAAACCAGGCCCCTGGGAAGAGGTTTGGTCAGAGACAGCAGCTGCCAAGATGGGACGGGACCTTGGCATGGGCAGTGGGAGGGGAGGCCAGCCAGGAACGAAGCGGGAGGGAGACAGGGCCCTCCCGACTCCCTGAGGAGCCACCAGCCCCTGCTGTGTGCTTTCTCATCGCTGTGGGGAGGATCAAGGCCGAGGGCCGACAGGCAACAGGGGATGAAGAGAATGTCCCCTGAACTGTGGTCTAGAGTAGGGAGACGGCAGGAAGGAGGGAAGGACGAGCTGAAGAGGGAGATGAGGTCAGATGGCGGATTTCTCCATATTATGCTTGGAGGAAACCAAAGCCTCACAAAGTTGGGCTTGCAAGTAGGAGAAGGCTGAGTTCTCACCTGAAGGACTGATGAACACATGGATGAATGCCTGTATCCTGGGACATAGCTGGGACATAGATAGTGTCACCCTACCCAGGTCACATACAGTGTCACCATACCCAGGTCTCCTCCACCGATGGAGTCACTGAGACCCAAATGACCCACAGGCTGTGTTCAGGTTGGTGCTGGAACCTGGCTTTTTATACCCAGGGCTGCTTCTCCTCCCACCTCCCTGGCCCGAGTCCCAGGGCTGCACGGCACCGTGCCTGCCTCCTCAGCAAGCCCACCCTCCCCCGACTCTGCTAGAAGACTGGCTGGGTGTGGGGGGTGTTAACACAGCCAAACAATTAACTGGAGTCGCACAAAGGAAGGGTGGGGAGAGGGACACTCTTGGCAACGCAGCAGCGTAAGGAGAGATGGATGAACTTTCCCACTTCGCCGGCGCCACGGAGCTGACAGTAAATATCAGAGGTAATGATATTGACTTTAAGGTATTATGGCTCCAAATGTCACTTGTGCTTTCATTCTCTTTCTCTCTTTTAAGAAAAAAAAAAAAAAAAAAGTCTCCCAGACCTGATTTGCATTTTTCCTTCCTCCACTCCTGTGTTCCTACAGCAGGGAAGGAAGGCAGAGACCATCCTGCACACTGCACCTGCCAGGCACCCAACACCAGGGCTCCTTAGGAAAAGTCGGCTGTGGCCTTCCTGTCCTTTCTGTCCCAAGCATCTCATGCAGGACAAGAAAGGCCTCCCCTCTGGTAGCATCCTTTCCCTGTGTCTTCCCCACGCACACCCTGCCCCAGCTCAGGAACCCACTGCACCCTCTCAGGGCTGGGAGAATCAAGCAGAGACTCAGCTCCTGCCCCCAGATGAACTCTTTCCAGCGGCATCTCCCCACTCCCCCATGTCTGCCTCTAGTCTGGCAGTTGTATCATTCCCACCCCCTCTCTGACTAACGCTGCTTCCTTTCTGTCCACCTGCCCCATGCTCTCCATCTCTCTCATGACATCTCCTCCAGGTAGCCACCACCGCTGCCACCACCGCCACCACTACCCAAGCCCTATCTCCTCCTCTTCCTCCTGCAAACACCCTAGCACATGAGCCCTGCAACACCCACTCCTAAGGTGAGTGCTGGCCCTATGGCTTGCCAAGTTTTTTCTCCCAGATCTCACCTCTAAAGCCAGGTGAAGGCTCCTGGGAGGCCTGCCTCCCCAGCCTCCCACTCCTTTTCAACATGATCTCAGAGCTTGGCTTTTTCAATGGTGTTTTCTGTAAATACCTCTTAAATGAGAAACCAAGAAGGGGCCACCCAGAGGAGCTCCAGGGGGCATGGGGAGATGGACGGAAGCAGAGAGAAGTGAGGAGGGTGGGATAGGAGTTGAGGGCTCCACCCAGACAGGGAGGCTCCGGGTGTTGTGGGAAGAATAGAAGTGTGGAAGTTGGACAGGTCTGGGATTCAAATCCAGGTGTTCTGTGATCCCGGCGATCCTACTTACCCTCTCAAAGCCCAGTCTCCTTGTCTTCCAATGATAGTGGCCATGCCTCCCTCCCTGACCCTCCTTGCCTAATGGAGATTAGGGGCTTCGTATACAGATGAGAAACTCCACATTCTCCTAGGCTCCATCTCCATGGGAACCAAGTCTCAGGTCCCACTGAGCAGGGAGAGGACCAGACAAGGACCCCAAAGAGGAGTGTGGGGAAGAATGGGGTCTGAGTCAGGCACACCGCAGCCCCTGCACCTCTCCTGACCAGATGAGCCACCCAACTCTCAGCCTCAGTGCTTTGTTTGCAGAAATGGAATAGGACCATCCTGTGGGACTTGCGTGAGGTTTGGAGCTGGCAGATGGAGATGAGAAGCAAGGGCCTGGACACAGTAGAGTTGACATCTGGGGGAGACGTGAGTGTCTTTGTGGATGTTATGCATATCTACAGTGGCAATGAAGACCTGGCCCCACTGCTGCTCTGTGCAATAGCAGCTTTCTGGGTCGCTCTACAGCTTTTCCAGCCCGGTCCTACCCTATTGAGTGCTTCAAGATCTGGTTTGAGAAAGCAGAGACCACTCTCCGCAGCATGATGTACACAGGGAAGGAGAACATGGTGATAGGTACTACTTCTCCTTCGTGAGCATATCCAGTGACAAAGATCACGGCCTTTTCAAGATGTTCTATTTCATGGTCATTTTATTTTTATTATTATTATTATTGTTTTTGAGATGTAGTTTCACTCTTGTTGCCCAAGCTGGAATGCAATGGCACATCTCGGCTCACTGCAACCTCCGCCTCCCGGGTTCAAGTGATTCTCCTGCCTCAGCCTCCCGAGTAGCTGGGATTACAGGCATGTGCCAGCACATCTGGCAAATTTTGTATTTTTTAGTAAAGATGGGGTTTCTCCATGTTGGTCAGGCTGGTCTCAAACTCCTGACCTTAGGTGATCGGCCCGCCTCAGCCTCCCAAAGTGCTGGGATTACAAGTGTGAGCCAACACACCCTGCCATGGTCAGTCTTAAGAGTTAAAAAGTTCTTCCTTGGGCTGAGCTAAAACCTGCCTCCCTCTAAATTCCTACTGAAACTTTCAGGTTATGTTCACACAAATCACTGTTGATAGGGGTTCCTTGCTCCTGATCACTCAATTGATTATCTAGACCCAGAGGCAGGATTTTACTATTGTTCGTGTAAAGCATGAACACTATGTCCATGCTGTACTATGCCCATCATCTTTCAAGGGTTGATCTGGTGTTCAGCTGTTGACTTAGTTTTAAATTTGCCCCATTCAGATCGGGCGCTGTGGCTCATGCCTGTAATCCCAGCACTTTGGGAGGCCGAGGTGGGCAAATCATGAGGTCAGGAGTTCAAGACCAGCCTGACTAACATGGCAAAACCTCATCTCTACTAAAAATACAAAAATTAGCTGGACATGGTGGTGGGCACCTGTAATCCCAACTACTAGGGAGGGTGAGGCAGGAGAATCACTTTAATCCAGGAGGCCGAAGTTGCAGGGAGCTGCGATCATGCCATTGCACTCCAGCCTGGGCAACAGAGCGAGACTCTGTCCACTCCCCCCCCAAAAAAATGTCCCCTCCACCTTCAGGGATCTGTGAAGAAATTCTCTCTCCTCTGTCTCATCCAGATCCCTCCCCAGTCCTTGACTCCCAGCCTCAATTCATAGGGGGTTGGGGGACATGCTTCTCCCTTCGAATGAGGTTTCATTACATTCACCCCATTGGGCTTGGTTGAAAGGTGTTCAGAAAGGGCTCAATCAACTCTTCATTGCCCAACTTCTAGGGTGCTTGAGATCTACACTGCTACCTTCCGTGGGCTACTCCCCTGCTCAAGAACCTGCAGTGGCTGCCTATTGTCTTTGTGTTGGGCCTTCAAGGCCCGTGGTATTCTAGCCTTACTCTTCCTCTCCCTTTAAGGTCCCTTTTGCTCAACACCCACCCCTTACTTCAGTAAGATCATTCTCTGCTGTCTTCCATCCTACCCTATAAATCATTCTTCCAGCAACCTCTCCTGTCATTGCCATCTTCCCAAATCTTCCTCCTCCTTTAAGACCCAGCCAGATTCCCACCACACCAGGAGACTTTTAGTAACTCTCCTGGTACCTGCCAACCTTCCCTCTCTCCTACCTCCTCCAGCACCCGTTGTCTACCCATCTCCGGCTTAGGTCACTGCTACAGCTTTCGCTGCCTCTCCCTCCAGTCTACAGAGGGCAGAGGTTCTGTCTTCTGTTCCTCCTATCTTCCCATACCCCACCACTGAACTGCAGAGAAATCATTCACATTTAGCTTTGGAAGACCTTATGATGAGAGCATTTGAGTCTTGTTCTACTATGAGCAGTCTATTTCTCTTCCTAATTCTAAGTTCTTTAGGCCCAACCAGAAATGATTGGGCAAATCCTCTCCATGGACTGAGCAGACACCTGGGGCTGGTGGACAGTGTGCCCTGCTGAGTTCGGGGTCCACAGGGAGATGGAGCCCCACGAGAAACCCCATCCAGGCTCATGGTTGCAGACCACAGCCACGCCTCTAGACCACAGCCACGCCTCTAGACCACAGCCACGCCTCTAGGCCACAGCCGTGCCTCTAGACCACAGCCTGGAGCCTGGAGTCCCAGTGCCAGATCCTCAAATTACTCTCTTGAGATCCTTGTGTTCCATGCTCTCTTCCCCAGCCCTGGTCTGAGTGCCTGACATTCCAGGGTATGATCTAGAGCCCAGGCTGGGAATGGGGCCAATTCCTGAGGTGGCTGCCAGGGAGAAGAAAAGGACACTTGTCATTCCTCCTGCCTTGGGGAAAGGACCTTGGGTTGAGAAACAGAGCAAAAACCAAGAACATTGTGCCTGTAGAGAAGCTGGTGGTAAGCGGAGAGGAGAGACAGCAGTGCAGGAAGGAGGGAAGGAGGCCAGCAAGGAATGGGGCATGGGCACCCATTGACTGCTCCCCAAGCCTAAGTGTGAACAGAAGCTCACTTCGTGCCTCATTGGAAATCCCCTGGAAATATTCCTATTTAAAGGAATCCGAGGATGAAGTATTGCATAGAACAAAGACCTCCACCAAGCTAAGAGGCGGTGCTCGTATCCCTTTTCTCACAGCTCTCCCCAGAGGGCCCCTGAGTCTTAAAAGCAATAGGTTCCTAAAGACACAGAGATAGATGTGGTCCCCACCTGTCAGTCCACACCACTGGCCACCTCACTGCAGATACATGGGCACACCAAGGACCAAGCAGAGGCAGCCAGAGAGTGCCTAGGTCCTGACAGGGGCCGGAGTGGGCTGGGCTCAGTGTCTCCCAGCACTTTGGGAGGCCAAGGCTGGTGGATCACGAGGTCAGGAAATCGAGACCAACCTGGCCAATACGGTGAAACCCTATCTTTACTAAAAATACAAAAATTAGCTGGACGTGATAGCACGTGCCTATAATCTCAGCTACTTGGGAGGCTGAGGTAGGCGAATCACTTGAACCAGGGAGTCGGAGGTTGCAGTGAGCCTAGATCGCACCACTGCACTCCAGCCTGGTGACAGAGCAAGACTCTGTCTCATAAAAAAAAAAAAAAAGACAGGGACTAGAGTGGAACAGAGAAAGGCACAGAGGTGGGAGGGAGGGGCACATGCATAAAAAGGACCAGGTACTCTCCAGGGGCCCTCGTCAAAGGTCCAGCCCAGCGCAGGACAGCCATCTCAGAGCGTGCAATCCCAGTTATGAAGATGCTGTGCTAAATAATGTGCTTTGATTAACCAAGCATCATTCAGGTGGCTGAAAACCCATATCCTATGACACCAAAATCTTATGTTCTTTCTATCATCCTCCTGGTGGCTGGCAGCTGACAAGTTCTACTTCTACAAACATAACTCTCTAGTGACATCCGCCACCTGTCACCCCTCACTGAGTCTCAATTTTGTGCGCTAGGACCCCGCAGCATCAATAGGGTTAGAATTCTGCCTAAAGTAAGAGTTGTAAGCCTCTAAGAGAAGGCCTGAGAAGTCTCTCGCGTGAAGAATGTTTGTACTTATTTTCATCATGTTCATTTCAGATACCCGGAAAAACATTTCCTCCCTTCCTCTTTCTTGTCTGTGTCCTGGTAGATGATAGATTTCTGTACATGAAAATATTGCCTAGATGGGAAGTTCCTTCCTTTGTCGGGAGGCTACTAATGGGATTTTTTTAGCATGAAAGCCTACTCAGCACCTCTTAACCTCACTGACCCTTGTCCCCTCCCCACACAGGCCCCAAGGCCCTCTCAGAAGGCTTGCACCGGGAGGGTCTTTGCTCAGCCAGGTGCCTGGGGTGAATTCTCTGCACGGGTGTGCCCAAGGCAGACAGGGAGGAGAAAGAGTGGGAGAAATGAGTTTCAGGGAGAATCAGAGAAGAAAAGCAAGGAAGAAACCAGAAGAATCTAGAAAGGGTCTACTGTGTGCCAGGGTCCCTCTTGTTATCTCCTGAGGGGCCTGAGAGGGAACAGCATCTTTCTGGTCCAGACTGAGAAGCTGCCCAGACCAGCACCTGACCACCTGACCCCCGAACTGAGGTGTGCAAATATGTAGAGCAGATTTGTCAGATTGAGAAGGGAGGGAGGTCCCAAGAGGCAGCAGATCCTCAGGGAGAGCCGAGGTGAGAGCAGTGACCAGTGAGAGATGGAAGGAAACGCCACAGTAGACGCAGGACAGGGAGGAAGGTTCAGAGAGCTCAGCGCGGGCAGGGCTGCCAGCAGGCGCCCCAGGGACCTGTTCGAGCTAGGGGACCCACAGAGAAGTCCAGAGCAGCCAGCTTCCCAGGCTGCAGCAGCCCCGTGACCCTCCCCGCGTCCTAGAAGAAGGTTGCCCAACAGGGCAGCATCTGCACAGTGCTCTCTGACCACACCTAGCCCGTACTCCAGCCCCACAACCCTGTCCTCGTCCTGCTTTGTCCTAGGAGCCCCACAGCTGGCCAGCCCCAAGCCAGGAGCTAATAGGGCTGCAGAATCACCAATCCCATAAGAGGTGGGGCTGTCTCCCAGCCTTGGCCTTGACCTTCGACTGCCGCCGGGGAGTGGTGCGTCCGCAACCCTGACTTGATTAACATTTAAATGCCATTTGGTGAGAGGAGGAGGAGGAGGAGGAGGAGGAGAAGGAGCAGCGCTGGAACAAACAAATCTCGGAGCTGGAGCTGGAGCTGGAGCTGGTCAGGGCGTCTGGGCTGGGGAGCCTGTATCTTGGACGCCAAGTTGAAGATCTGTACTGGTCCCTGTGGGTCAGGGTGATGGCAGGGCTGGGATGTGACCAAGTTGTCTATGCCTCCTCATAGTCCTCCTTCCCTGATCTGCCCTGGGCCCTTTGCTCATTTCACCAAGACCGAGGGACAGCCTCCATCAGTGCAGGTGGGGGTCGGACCACAGGGCTCCTCTGACCATCCAGTTCCCTATTCCGGCAGCCTCTTGACCTGGCCTCAGTGCCCCCAGGTACCCTCTGAAGCTCCTTTTGGCCTCCCCTCCTGTCTCTGTCTTCCCGCTACTCTCGAGCGCTGGGAAGGAATCCCCCGCTCACCTCCCTAACGCCTCCCCAGCAGGGGCTGCCACTAGAACAGCTCTAATGGGCCAGCTTGCTCCCCTGGCTGGGCATCTCAGAGGGTAGTCTTCCCATTGAGGCTCGAGCAAAGGCTTTAAAAGCCACTTAAAATGTCCTTGATGAGCAGGAGTGACCCCTTAGGAAGGAAAGAGGCCGGAATAAAGCGGAGGGGAGCCACAGGGCCCGTCCACCTCCCCACCTTCACATTTGGGTGGGGCCGGGGCACTGGTCCAAGCCACACCCAGGAGCCAAGTAGGGGTGCAATTGTAAATGAGGTGGCTAATTTTGTTAACAGCCAGGGCTCTTGATTTGCATATTCAGGAGGAGTGCTGTCTTCGTAAGTCGTTAACACAAAAGTCTAAATAACTTTGCTAATGGGGCGGCTGCCTGCGGTTACCCCAGGCTTGCCAGCCTAGCCAGCCTGCCAAACCCCACCCTAGCTTCCCTGGAGGTGCAGGAACCGGTCAGGCAGCCGGATGCACCAGGCAGAGCTACGGGGAGCGGCAGGCACAACCAAAATCCCCGTTTCACGACTTTACTCCTGGTGTGTCTCTAACTCTCCACACCCAAGTTTAGCTCTTGGTTTAACTCTGCCCTTTGAGTTGATATGTTTGCTGAGCCAGATCCAGGACAGAAAATGCAACACTTGGAAAGATCAACACCCCTGTGGAAACTCCAGAGTACCTGTACAAATGACAGCTGGCTTTCCTGTATAAATGGCCTTCACAAGCAGAATTGCCAAGGCTTAATGTATGTCCAGCATTGCTGGGGGCTCCAACACGAGTGGGGGTGGAGGGTGCTGCTAAAGGTAGCTAGAGTTTAATGATCATCTACTACGGACCACGACTGTGCTAGGTCTTCTTTTATAACATGTGCCTTCCTTGACCCTCACAACTCCGCAAGGACAAAGATAACAGACTTGGGCGCGGTGGCTCATGTTTGTAATCCTAGCACTTTAAAAGCCTGAAGGCAGGTGGATCACAATGTCAGGAGTTCGAGACCAGCCTCTCCAATATGGTGAAACCCCATTTCTACTAAAAAATACAAAAATTAGCCGGGCATGGTGGCACATGCCTGTAGTCCCAGCTACTCGGGAGGCTGAGGCAGGAGAATGACTTGAACCTGGGAGGCGGAGGTTGCAGTGAGCCGAGATCATGCCACGGCACTCCAACCTGGGCGACAGAGACTCCATCTCAAAAAAAAAAAAAAAAAAGATAACAGGCTCATATGTAAATAAACCCCACGGAGACCCGGCAAGGGTAGGGGATTTTGTCACAATCACATAGCTCCATGCATTAGAACTGAGATTCGATAATGGGCGGTAGGTATCTGGCTACAAATCCCACTCCCTGCTCTGTTCCACTGGTGGTACTCCTGAACTCACCCACACATCTGCAGGTGCCTGTACAGAACCCAATGTCAAGCCAGCAGAGGAGCCTTCCCTGCCCAGAACCCTGCTGGCATGAAGAGCATAGCTCTGCAACAGGCCAGCCTGCCTCCTGACGGGCTCTGAGCAGACCAGCTGCATAGCTTTGGGCAAGTGATTTCACCTATCTGGACCTCAGTTTCCTCATCTGTCCTCAATATGGGGATGATATCAGTAGTACCACCCTGCTTGCCGTGTGAAGGGCTAGAATGGGGCCTGGCACATGGTAAGTGCTCACTCGTGTTATTAACTGGGGATCCCACCACTCAGGGTCTTCTCCACTTGAAGGGCTCTGCAGAAGGCCTTGCTCACAGGTTGTGCTCAGCAGGCTGGTTCTTGTGCAGCTGGTGGGTGCCAGTGTCAGGGGAGATCCCTGGCTCAGCAGTGATAAAGTGATGCTTGCCCAGAGCCCTTAGGTTTCTGGAGCCCCGTGAGACTCCATCCCTGGATCAAATGTTTAGTGTCCATCGTGGCGGTGGCCAGAGATTGTGAAGGGGTTTGAGCAGGTAAAGCTGAGCAACCAGAAACAGGCAGCTGCAGATTAAAAGACAACAACTGCTGGGCACCGTGACTCATGCCTGTAATCCCAGCACTTTGGGATGCTGAGGTGGGGAGATTGCCTGAAGTCAGGAGTTCGAGACCAGTCTGGCCAACATGGTGAAACCCTGTCTCTACTAAAAATACAAAATAGTTAGCTGGGCATGGTGGCTTGTGCCTGTAATCCCAGCTACTCAGGAGGCTGAGGCAGGGGAATTGGTTGAACCAGGGAAGTGGAGGTTGCAGTGAGCCAAGATTGTGCCACTGTACTCCAGCCTGGGTGCCAAAGTGAGACTCCATCTCAAAAAAAATAAAAAGGCAACAACTTTCTGGGCACAAAGGGCTCATGCTGATAATTCCAGCACTCTGGAAGGTCAAAGTATGAGGATCATTTGAGGCCAGTAGTGTAAGACCAGCCTGGGCAACATAGTGAGACCCTGTCTCTACAAAAATTTAAAAATTAGCCAGGCACGGTGGTGTGCAGTCCCAGCTATTTGGGAGGCTGTAGAGGAAGGATCATTTGAGCCTGGGAGTTTGAGACTACAGTGAGCTTTAATCCCGCCACTGCACTCAAGCCTGGGCGACAGAGCAAGACTTTGTCTCAGAAATAAATAACTAAGAAGGCAATAACTGATGGCTCTGCTAGAATCCAGATGGCCCAGTACTGCTCAGCTCCACACCCAGAAGTGACCACTGACCAGCCTTCCTTCAGCACCAGTGACATTCTCTCACATGGGCTGAGTTTTCAAGGTCCCTGATCTGCCCTTTTGCTACCCCTCGAAGGGACATCACCTTTTCGCTTACTTGACAGGTCTTTCTTTTTTTTTTTTTTTTTGAGACAGTTTTCTCTGTCACCCAGCCTGGAGTGCAGTGGCATGATCTTGGCTCACTACAACCTCCACCTCCTGAGTTCAAGCAATTCTACTTCATCAACCTCCTGAGTAGCTGGTATTACAGGTGCATGCCACCACACCCAGCTAAATTTTGTATTGTTAGTGGAGACGGGATTTCACCATGTTGGCCAGGCTAGTCTCAAACTCCTGACCTCATGATCTGCCCACCTCGACCTCCCAAAGAGTGGGGATTAAAGCCGTGAGCCACTGTGCCCACACTCTTGACAGGTCTCTCCTGAACTCCTGCTCTGTGTCAGGCCACATTGAACAAGTTGGGCACGCTGTGTGCCATCTTGGAGCCTGCGGTCCTGCAACCTGAGGGAGACACTGCAGCCTACACAGCTTCATGTGTGTGCCTGCATCCTGCTCCTGTGCCCACCTTGAGCGAAGATTCACAGCCAGGTGTAAAGCACCTGGACTAATTCAGGAGAACACAAACAGGGCAGGGTGGTCTTGTCTTGGGGGTGCCTGCCTCCCTGCCAGCCTTATCCCAGCCCCCTACCTACCCATGTCCTGCTGGGGCCACATTGCACGCAGTCTCTCACTCTCTATATTAGTCTGTTTTCATGCTGCCGATAAAGACACACCCTAGCCTGGGCAATTTGCAAAGGAAAGTTTAATACAGAATTCACAGTTCCATGTGGTTGGGGAAGCCTCACAATCATGGCGGAAGAAAAGGAGGAACAAGTCACCTCTTTTGTGGATGGTGGCAGGCAAAGAGAGAGTTTATGCAGGAAAACTCCCATTTTTAAAATCATAAGATCTCATGAGACTTATTCACTATTAGGAGAACGCACAGGAAAAACCTGCCCCCATGATTAAATTACCTCCCACCAGGTATCTCCCATAACATGTGGGAATTCAGGGTGAGATTTGGGTGGGGACACAGCCGAACCATGTCATTCCACTCCTCACCCCTCCCAAACGTCATGTCCTCACCTTTCAAAACCAATCATGCCTTCCCTACAGTCCCCCAAAGTCTTAGCTCATTTCAGCATTAACTCAAAAGTCCACAGTCCAAAGTCTCATCTGAGACAAGGCAAGTCCCTTCTGCCTATGAGCCTGTAAAATCAAAAGCAAGTTATCTACTTCCTAAATACAGTGGGGGTACAAGCATTGGGTAAATGCAGCCATTCCAAATGGGAGAAATTGGCCAAAACAAAGGTACTATGGGCCTTATGCAAGTCAGAAATCCAGCGGGACAGTCAAATCTTAGAGCTCCAAAATGATCTCCTTTTACTCCATATCTCACATCCAGGTCATGCTGATGCACGAGATAGGTTTCCATGGTCTTGGGCAGCTCCATTCTGGGGGCTTTGCAGGGTACAGCCTCCCTTCCTGCTGCTTTCACCAGCTGTTTTGAGTGCCTGCGGCTTTTCCAGGTGCATGGTGAAAGCTGTCAGTGGATCTACACTTCTGGGGTCTGGAGGACAGTAGCCCTCTTCTCACAGCTACACTAGGCAGTGCCCCAATAGGGACTCTGTGTGGAGGCTCCAACCCTATATTTACCTTCTGCACTGCCCTAGCAGAGGTTCTCCATGAGGACCCTATCCCTACAGCAAACTTCTGCCTGGACATTTGTGCATTTCCATACATCTTCTGAAATCTAGGCGGAGGTTCCCAAACCTCAGTTCTTGACTTCTGTGCACTCACAGGCTCAATACCACATGAAAGCTCCAAGGCTTGAGGCTTGTGCCCTCTGAAGCCGTGGCGGGAGCTCTATGTTGGCCCCTTTCATCCCCAGCTGGAGCAGCTAGGTTGCAGGGTGGGGACACAGCCAAACCATATCACCCTCCTTGCCTTTGTATGAGCTGTTTCCTCCACGTGGAATGTGCTCAGACCTTCATAGGCCTGCAGACTCCGAGCTAAAACATCAGCTCCTCTGGGAACTTTCACTGACACTGCTAGACCCTCTTCCAAGGCTCCCACTGGGCTTTGTATAAATCTACGTAGTCCCCATGGGCATTTCAGGCTAAAAGGTATGGGTGTGACCCAGTGAAGCGAGTGGTGGAACCTGAGGCAGGTGAAAGAATGGGTAGGAGAGGGGCTGGAGGCAGCTTGCGCCTGGGGTCCTGCAAAAGGGGCAGAGTAGGCCTGTGGGAGAGGAAGAGTGTAGGAGGAGGGCCCAGGGGAAGCTGCAGAGAAGTGTGGGGTGTGGACACCTGAGACTGAGCAAGGTGCCGAGTGCCTGGCATGAGCCCAGGCTGCCAGTAGAGATCTGGGTAGGGGTCAGAGAGACCAAGGTCAGAAGGCAGCCTAGCTGAGGACTCGGGCAAGTTACTGAAGCTCGCTGCACTCCGTGTGTCTTTCCTGTCATAGCTTTTGGGACTATTGAGAGGATGTGGCAAAAACAGACGTCAAGCACAGCCACTGCCAGCCTCTGGAAGTTCCTCCATTGTTGTTGGTCCCTGCAGACACAGGCGTCCTCTGAGTGCCCGGGGACCTGTATCCACTTCTTCCTCTTTACTCTCCATATCTCCGACCCTCCCAGTGCCTCTGACCTTCCTAGCACCTCTTTCATGACCTTGTCTCTCTCTGGGCTGCCATCCCACACCCCACCATTCTCTCTCTCTCTTTGTGCCCCCCCCACCCACCCTGTCATCTTTCTCCCTTCAATTACCATAACACAGAATGGAAGAATGTTTTATTATTTGGTGTAAATCAAGTTTTATGTTCACTGTTTTTCATTTTTAAAGTGGATGAGTGCCACACTATTTTTTCTTACTAAAGAGCAAAAACTCAACAGAGTGGCTTTGATGGTCCCATGGTGGTTCTGTCCATTGGTCAGTGGTTCCTGATAGAAAATGAAAAGGTGTGGGTATTCTCCTTGGCCACTGGGCTGCCACCTGAGTCAGAAAATAAGGGGCCTCAGCACAGCCATACTACCATTTCCAGAGAGACCCTGGGGCTAGTCCAGGGCTGGGTTGGGCTGGACTAGGCTGGGTGCCTGTAGCTGAAGACAGAGACTGCAGTGATGGCTCAGAACACAGGCCTCCAGGCCATTCTGAGGTCCCACCTCGTGTGGGTATCCCCACTGCAGCTCCCTAGCAGAGGCTTCCTGAATCCTGGCTCCTGGCTGGTTTGACTCCAAAGGGCAGTGGCACAGAGTTCAGGGAAGCCAGTTTTGGAAGTATGACTAAGTACAGGTCTCAGAAACCACCTCCTCCCAGGAGCCTGCCTGGACTGATGCTACCCACTCTTGTTCATGGTACTCTGTCTCTTCAGGTGTTTTCTTTTCTTTCTTTTTTTTTTTTTTTTTTTTTTTTTTTTGAGATGGAGTCTCACTGTGTCACTCAGGCTGGAGTGCAGTGGTGGGTTGCTCACTGCAACCTCTGCCTCCCAGATTCAAGCGATTCTCCTGCCTCAGCCGCCCATGTAGCTGGGATAACAGTCTTGCACCCCTGCCTCCAGCTAATTTTTGTATTTTTAGACAGGGTTTCTCCATGTTGGCCAGGCTACTCTCAAGCTCCAAACCTCAAGTGATCTGCCTGCCTTGGCCTCCCAATGTTCTGGTGTTACAGAGGTGAGCCACCGCACCAGGCCAGGTCTGTGTTTTCAGTTTAAAGTTTAAAGCTTTCTATGTGACAGCACATGTACATGCACATGCACAAATACACATGCATTCCTGGACACAATTAGGCAATCTCGGGATTCATCTTCTCAAACATATCCACATGTACACACACAGATGTGCAGACATCAGTAACAAGGCGCACACTCAGAGACACAACTGTATGGCCTGTATGTGCACACGTTACATCCCCAAGCAGGCTCACATTGTCTCTCTCCCAGAGTCACATACAGATCCCATTGTGTCCAGTGACAAATCAAGAATTTTCAGGGACACACAGGCACAGAAACATGAATGTGCATGCAGGTACACATATACACACAGGCACATACGCACAATAGGCACACGCGTGATCAGTTTCATACCCTAGGAGCCCCCTCAATGTCTGCAGAAATGGCTGCTGGAAACTGAAGGCTTCTTCCTTATGGAAATCGCTCTCTCCATAGGCACAGGCCTCACTGGGGCCTAAGTGCTACTTTCCTGGCTCCCACCACAAACCAGAATTACCAAAATGATCTGAACAGCAGGGTGAGCATTTAGAGCTTTTGCAAACAGGTTCATCAGCTGCTCCTTGCAGGGCAGGAGGGCTGGAGAGGCCTAGAGGGCCCTTTTCCTCCTGGAGGCCCCCACCCTGGGCCTCCGCTTACCCCAGCGCACACCTGCCTCCCATGCAAGCCATAGGATAAGGAGTCAGGGGAGCAGAAACCAACATGGCGCCACCCCAACATGAAAGGGTTCCAATTTTAGAGCTGGCTCCCAATTCAAAAGGGTTTGCTGAGATAATACATTTTTACCTACCTACGGGAACCGGAATGCTTTCAAGTTGACATTTGTGTGCAGCCAAGCATGGGCCAGTGGAGGAAATTCCCGGGCCTTGTACTAAGAGAGGTGGTTCTCAGTTCTCCCAGGCATCCCAGATTGGGACAGGAAAGCCCAGGCCCTCTGCACCCCCAACCAGGTCCCACATCAGAAGCATGGGCTTCATGTCCCCAGCAGTGAACTTGGAGGTCTGGCAGCACTGGAGCAAGGCTGAGCTTGTTTTCCCTTACTCTGCATGGCCCTGGAAGGTCACTCACTAGACTGTTTGGCCATCTGTAAAACGGGATAACGGTGCTTCTTCATGCAGCTGCTGGGGGGGAAGTGAGCTCCTGGTACACTCCTTAGAACATAGCAGGTGCTCAGCATAGTTCAGTTCCTCCCCTAAGGGCCCAAGTCCTAAGGGAAAAAAGTTAAAACACAGCTCCGGCTCTGACCTTTGTCCTAAGAACTGGTCCCCCGCCGCATCACCCCACTGGTCTGTTTGGCATCTCTACCTTAAGTCTGGGCAGAGTTAAAAGTCAACTCATAATTCCCCTTCATCCCCAATCCCCTACCTTTCCCCCAGCCCCACCTAACATCCTCATTACTGTCAACAGCATCACTGTCACGGAACCTTCGAGTCCCCTTGGATGGCTCCTGGCCTCTCCTGCTGGCTGACCCAAGTCCCCACAGTTCTCCCCCTGTGCCCTGTGGCTGCCAGCCACCTCCAAGCCCTTTGCAGGATGTTCCAACTGGTTCTCCCAGCTCCGTACCCTGCCGTCCAACCTCCCCTTTCCCCATATCAGCTGCCCTCCTCAGTACCCACCCCATCACCACAGACTCTTCCACAGGGGCCAGCCCCATCACTCCATCGCTGACCCCTAGGATTGCAGCAGGGAGTTTAACTAGAAAACCATATGCCCACTTGAGCTTACCCCTGGTCCCTAAGCCCCTCAAGAAAGGGTCTTATCTTATGTGTTCTTGTAACCCCAGCCTCTGGTGCATTTGGCTCTGTTCACCCTATCCCACTCTGCGCCTTGACATCTGTCTTTCCCCAGATTTCCAGCTGCCTCCTCTCAGCTGAGTCCTGGCATCTCCACCCTGGAGCCTTTCCTACCTAAACTCCCCCACCCACCTCCAAGTAGCAGCTTTCATCCCCAGCTTCCAAAGCTGACCTCCAGATTCTGACCTAATTTGGTGGCTGAGAATAGCGACAAAGGGAACACCAGCTCTAGGGCCAGGCTGCCCGACTCCAAAGCAGATACTTAAAAAAATTTTTTTTTAATTTTTGATTTTCGTTTTAGAGACAGGGTCTCTGTGACTCAAGCTGGAGTGCTCTGTGGTGCAATCGTAGCTCATTGCAGTCTTGAACCCCTACCTCAAGGGATCCTCCCTCCAGGCTAATTATTTTTTGTAGGGATGGGTCTCACTATGTTGCCCAGGCTGGTCTTGAATTCCCGTGCTCATGTGGTCCTCCCACCTCACCTTCCCAAAGTGTTGGGATTACAGGCATGAGCCACAATATCCGGCAATACATTTCCTTTCTGCAGAATGGGGAGGAGGTAATACTGAGGATGAATGCAGTGGTGCATGAGCTCTCAGGGCTGTCCCAGCATGAATGGACAGCCATCGTGATCCCCCTGCATGGTGGCTGGCCCTGATGTTCCTGCCCTCACCTTGCCCAGAAGGAGGGACACCTGCAAAGGTGTGGTCTGGGCTCCTGCTCTTGCACACCCAGGATAAAAATTCCCAGTTTTCAGAATAACAAGATGTTGAAGATGGAAGAGAGGAGGACATTGGCAGCACCACACTGCACGCACCCTGGTTTAAACTGTGATTACAGACCAAACATTTAGAGACCTGTGTACCCAGGTAGACTTCACTGTGCTAACTTCATCTGTTGGCCACCCACTTGGCTACCTAGAGCTGCTTCCCCTGAGTCATGAAAATTATTCTTGAAAGCTGTGTTTCTGGGCCAGGCATGGTGGTGGCTCATCCATATAATCCCAGCACTTTGGGAGACTGAGGCGGACAGATCACTCGAGGCCCTCGGAGTTTGAGACCAGCCTGGCCAACATGGCAAAGTCCTGTCTCTACTAAAAATACAAAAAACATTAGCCAGGTGTGGTGGCATGCACCTGTGGTACCAGCTACTCAGGAGGCTGAGGCAGAAGAATTGCTTGAACCTGGGAGGTGAAGGCTGCAGTGAGCCAAGATCGCACCACTGCACTCCAGCCTGGGCAACAGAGTGAGATTCTGTCTCTAAAAACAGAAGAAAAAAAAGCTGAAAACTGTGTTTCTGGACACTGACTCAAGACTTAATATAATGTCAGTGTAAAACCAGCACCTTCACATCAAAGGCAACTTGGCAACTAGGGTTGAGGACTCAGATGACCAATGAGAAACCAGGGCAGGAAGTTCAGGGCAGGTAGAGTCATTCTGGTATAAGGCAGGCCGTGGGCCTGAGCATACAGGCAGGAGGAGAGGGGAGACGCATCGCTTCTTGGAGAGGAGGCCACATGTACATAATGTGTATAAATGTATATAATAATCATTAGCAGCGATTCAGCTGTCTGCTGCTGGTATGCAAGATAAATTGCATTAATCAACACGATGCCTTCAGAACTTTTGGCCAGTCGTTTCTTATGCTAATTGGGCCACTTAAAGTAGATCGTCATTGCACCAGGATCTCAGGCTGTCAAGACAATTACTGGCATGTGCAAGCCCCTCCCTTCCAGCCCCCTCTCTCCCCTACCAGCACCTTTGCGTTTTTAAATATAATATTAATGAGAAGAGCTATACTAATTACCTGGCCAAAAATAAAACCCTGAAAGAAGGGGGATGTGGGTAGAAATGTGACCGACAGGGAGACTTGGGTCACCTTGAAGGCAGTATGAGAAGTTCTCTGAGTGGGGGCTCCCTGGAGACCAAAGACTGGCCCAGGCCAGAACTCCAGGTCTGCTCCCCTGCTGATGTGGAATCCTGACTCATGCCCTGTTCTCTTGGTGACCCTCAGGACATCAGGTCAGATGCACCATGAGCCCCCTGGAACTGGGAATCCCAGAATCCTGCGATCTTGGGTGAGAGAAGCCTATAGTCCCAGAATCAGACATTTGGAGCCTGTTAGGCTTAAAGAAACCCTTGCAAGGTCATCTGATTTTAGCCTCATTTCCGAAGAGACCAGCAGAATAATCCACTGATCGGCAAAGCCAAGTTCAGATTGCCTAGCTCAGGAAGAGAGAGCACCCCCACATTGGTGGCCTCGGTGATATTTCAGAAGGGAGGAGGTTAGGGGTCTGTTTGAAGGCGGGTCCTGCAATGTGCAGTATTGATTGGGATCGGACAGGCTCCGTGACATAATCCTTTAGAAATTGGTGGACAGAGCAAGGCCAGGGTTTGAGCAGGTGAGGATGAGTAAACAGCCATTCACAGGCCAGCAGATGTGCCCGGGTGAGTGAGCTGTTGTTCTAGGAGGAGCATGAGTGGTCTATTGCTCAGAAACATGGATTTGCAGGAAGTTCTTGGAACAAAGTTATTTGCATCTTTTTCTTCCTGGATGAGAATTTTCTGGATAGTCAAGTCATGCTCACATAGACAGTCTTGGTCGTCATACGTGAAGCTATGTGCTGCTGGCAGTTTGGTAAAGTGTCTGCATGTGTCAGGGGAGAATGGGGGCTCTGTTCCTGTCCTGTGCCTGTCCCTGGTTGCTAAGGGCTCCTCATCCACCTCACTGGACATAACATTCTATGAATTCTTGCTCCTGTATCTGTCCCAGGCACGTCCCTCGCCCAAATTCCACCCCCACAGCCTGCTTTGGGAGCTCCTTGCCTGCTTACCTCCCCTCCTCCTGGAGGCTACCAGGGTGTTTACTAAAAAGCAAACCCAGGCTGGGCGCAGTGGCTCACGCCTGTAATCCCAGCACTTTGGAAGGCTGAAGCGGGTGGATCATAAGGTCAGGAGATAGAGACCATCCGGCTAACGTAGAGACACCCTATCTCTACTAAAAATAGAAAAAAATTAGCTGAGCTTGCTGGCGGGCGCCTATAGTCCCAGCTACTCAGGAGGCTGAGGCAGGAGAATCGCTTGAACCCGGGAGACCAAGGTTGCAGTGAGCCGAGATGGCACCACTGCAGTCCAGCCTGGGTAACAGAACAAGACTCTGTCCCAAAAAAAAAAAAGCAAACCCAGCCACAGTGCACATGATCAAGGGTCACCACCTGCCTCTCTGCTCATCCATGCCTTGCCCTGTGAACTCTGGCCGGCTCCCCTTCTCGGCAGCCCCTCACCCTCTACTCCACTTACCTTCTTCTGTCTCTGAGCCTTTGCACCGCTATCCTGCTGCCCGAATACCCTTCTCAGCCTCATGCTGCTGGAAAACTCCTGTTTGTCCTTCAGAAATCAACTGCACCAGTCACCCTAGAGCATGTCCTCAGTCACTCGCAGCTCTGTGGTTCCGACGGGCTGGCCTATGCTGCTGTCTGGGTCTCAGTGCACCTGCATTGCTGGTTTACAGGTAGAGCCTGTGTCCTATTCAGAGACACCCTAGGGCTTGGCACAGGGACTGCCTGTCCTTCATGCACAATAAGTACTTTGGAGCAAATGAGTGTCTTTTCCATTGCCTTCTGAATAAAAAAAGATTCTTTTTCTTTTTCTTTTTTTGGAGACAGAGTCTCACTCTGTTGCGCAGGCTGGAGTGCAGTGGCACAGTCTCTGCTCACTGCAACCTCCACCTCCCAGGTTCAAGCGATTCCCTGCCTCAGCCTCTTAAATAGCTGGGATTACAGGTGCCTGCCACCACACCTGGCTAATTTTTATATTTTTAGTAGATACAGGGTTTCAGCATCATGGCCAAACTGGTCTTGAGCTCCTGATCTCGTGATCCACCCTCCTCGGCCTCCCAAAGTGCTAGGATTATAGCCATGAGCCACTGCACCTTGCCGAAAGAAATGATTCTTTAGGCCTGCTGTAATCTGTCCTGCTTTAATTTAAGCCTATTGTGTCGTCTCCTGGTTCCCTCCTTTCTCCCTAAACCCACCCTAGAAAGAACCCAGCCATGGTAGGGGAGGCATCCACATCTCCAGGCTGATAGGTCCCTCCAGGGCCTCTGACTTGGACAAGGAAGTATCCAGTTTCTCCCACCAACTTTCCCCCTTCTTTGAGAGCCTACACAGAACCATCAGATAGGAGGGACGTGCTGGTTGCTACCCTTCATGCGAGTTCAGGTTGGGAGGGCAGGGACTACCTCGGAAAAATGGGAACTGCAGAAGCCACTGGCGCTGTCTCTGAGTTTCTGAACTTTGTTTCCGTGAAGTGTGAGTTACCCTCAAACCGTGTCCAGCACGTTCCCTGCTTCAGCCCTGCCTTTTCCCAGGGCCCTCTCCAGGCCCCTTGGATGCACTTTTGTACCCTGCAGTCTCCAGCTCATTTCACTGTGGAAGAGTTGCATTAATCAGCAAAGCAGGCAAGGTCAGGGGCCAGTTTGATCAGCCTGCAGCCTCTCCCAAACCCCCTGGGGGCATGAGAAAGGGGGGCCCTCCCCAGTGCAGCTCCCCTGGGGCAGTCTTCCTAGGTACCCCCAGGGTGGCCTTGAGTGACTGTTTTCTCCTGTCTGCTCTCCCAGAGGCAGGGGGTGGGCTGGGCCTTGCCTTAGGGAGTGTGTGATGATAAAAGCTCCCGGAAGGAAAGGAGAAAAGGAGGGGTGAGGAAGTAATGGAGGAGTGGGGAGACCAGAGACCAGGAATGATCCCTGATGGGTGTTCTTTTTCGCGAGAGCTGACAGAAACCACGAAAACCAAGACCAGGAGGAGGGAATTTTGCTCACCCAAGACTTTTTAGGCCATGGTCCTGTCCTTTGCCCCTTGTGCTCCAAATCCAGGCAGATAGAAAATGGGAGATCCCACTTGAGCGCCTGGCCCCAGAGGCTGTGTCATAGGGAAGCAGGGGTCATGGAGCAGATGGTCGTGCCCGGGAGCGCCTGATGTGATGTGGGGTGGACAGCACCCAGGATGCACTGGCCAGAGGGAGGAAGGCTCCAGAAGCAAAAGAGGAAGGACGATAGAAGCACTTCTTCCTGGGCGAGCTGGCAGTGCTCCGGCCCGGGAGGCTCTGGAGGGGCCCAGCGTTTATGTGTAGCTCCTGAGCCTCACCTCGCCAGGTGAAGGGCATTTGACCCTGCTTAGCAGGTGGGGGAATTGTGGCTAAGAGGGGTCAAGTAGTAATGATCTCTGTGCTCTTTCCAAACGCCTGTTTAGAGAAGGAGCTGCAAGAGAGAAAAGCAAAATGCAGAGGTAGACAGAGGCAAAGAGGGAACTGGGGATGCAGGGCACAGCACCAGGCGGGCAGGGGTGGGCAGGAGACCAGAGGCCAGGCCTGGAGGAGGGTCAGCTGCCAACCTCAGGCACCAGGCCCTCCCATACCCACCTGCTTGTGTCTCTTGGGGGTGGAAACTGAGCCACGTGATTGGCTCCTTCTGAGCTTGGGATCGTGGGAGGGATAATGGAGCTCTCCAGGAGGCCCATCTTGGATTGAGTCTTAATCCAAGGTACAGGCCACAGCAGCCAGGCCAGCGGGGCCAAACCAAGCTCATGTTCCTCCTCCCTGCAGCTGGCTGCTGGTCTGCCACCTGCTCCAGCCTCCTGTGTGGTGTGGGACTTGCCCCTTTGTACCCAAGTCCTTGAGTACCCTGGACTTGGTGCCCCTTCTGCTTGGCTCTTCCTGCTGGGGTGCCCAGGGGCAGGTGTGGGGCTGGCTCGATGCCCACAACACATGTGCTCAGCAGAGAGGGAAGTGAGGGGCAGAGCTGCAGAGGAACCTGCAGCAGAGGGTGTGCAGCCGCCTCGGGTCCTTCGTGCAGGTGACGACCTGCCCCGAACTAGAGAGGCAGGCGGGGACCGGAGTGGCTGTGGGGCAAGGCCTCTCTGGGACATTTTCTAGAATAAAAGCAGACTCAGACACAGAACGCCAAGTGCAGGAGCAGGCATGGGCCTGCAAACCTCTTAGTAATAAATGAATAATTGGCCCAGCATTCCCCTGATGGAGGGGTAGGGCAGCGTGCCAGCATCTCCCATGCAAGGGCCTTGGATGAGTCTTCCCTGAATGGCGGCTGTCACTAACCCATTTGATCAGGGGGTAGGGGGTGGCAGGGAGGCCTTGGAGGCTCACTGTGCACCCCTGCTCCATGCTCTGGGGCTCCCTATTCTCTTCCCCATCTAGCCTGCAGAGAGACTTCTCACCTGAAGGGTCCCCTGAGGTATCAGGCACTGTCTGCTCAAACTTCGCTCTTGTGAGCCTGGGCCTTTCACCTCCAACACTCTCCATCAGCAGGTCCAATAGGCGCTCTCTCCAAGGCACTTCCCAGACCCACCCACTGTCCCACCCCCTTCAGCTTAGCATCAGCCCTCACTCTCCCACTCCCCTCCCTCCCCTCATCCCTGTTCTGAGGTTCAGGTCAGGCAGTCTCTTCTCCAAATCCACCAAAGACACCCCATTCACCACTCCCCAGGCTGTTGGAAGACAGGCACCCTGGGATGGGATCGTGGGGCTGCTGACTTCTTCAGGCCAGCCGTAGCATGAGACATGCTGCCCCCACAGCTGCCCCAGGCTTCCTCCCCCCTGCCAGGCCCTGCCAACCCCCCAGGGCTTTGTCACAAGCAGCTCCCATTGCCCAAAGCCATCCCACCTACTCCCCCCCGACACTGGCTCCAATCCCAATCCTCGCCCTCAGTAACCCCTCCTCTGCAATGCTTTCTCCCGCTGCCCATTGAACTGGGCACCTCCTTCTTCCCTGCCCCGGTTCCTGCAGCGCTTTCCTAATTGACCATGGCTCATGTACCTGCCCCCGACCTCCTGGAATATCTTCATCCACACAAAGAACCCGGACTGGGCAGTCCATCCATACCTGGTATGCACTGGGTGCTCGCCGAACCCCAGTCACCGAATGACTAAAACAAGCCAGTTCTAGGATACCAGCTCTGAGGCTGGCAAACCTGCTCTTCTGTCACACTCTGCATTCATTCCCCACCTCTCCCCTGGGACCTAGAGCTCTTTTTTTCCCCCTGGGGCTCCCCACAGAGGCTCCTTCCCTGTGACCTATAGCTTTCTGGGCGTGTCCCCTCCTAAGGGATATGCACATGGGGCGTGGGAAGGGGACCAGTGACTCTTCCACGAAGGTGATGCTGGAATGCTGCTACCCTAGACATTGGGGGGGCCAGTTAGAGGAGATGGAGGCAGGCATTGCTCTTGAGGTAGGGAGCCCTCATCCCCCAGCAGACATAGAAGGAGGCTGCGGGCTAGTCCCCGATCCACACCCCAGAAATGGCCTCATAGCGGGCCATCGGGACAGGCACAGCACGGTTCTCCCCAGGAGGGCACCATTTGGAGTAATCAGTTTTTTAATTACTAGTAATTAAATGTGTGTAACCTGCCCAGCTGCGGCTCCAGGAACTGGGACAGAACTCCTGGGGGCTCCGGGGGTCAGGCGTGTGCTGGGAGCCTCAGAGCCCGTTCAGCCACCTCGGCATGAGGAGGGTGGGTAGGAGGGTGGGTTTGGGAATGTCAAGGAACACAGGAGAGGCCCAGGAGACTGGAGAGACCTCAGCATCAAGGTGGGCTGTGCCTTTCTGTCTCAGGGGTCCCCAGCCTCCCTGAAGCCTGTTTCCATTCTCCTTTCAGCCTAGAGCAGCAAGACATCTGCTCGAAAGGGTCTTGAGTGGGGTTCCCAACCTGCAGTTTCCTCCCGTGAAGACTCCCAGGCCCTCAGCCACTCCCAAGGGAGTCCTTCACTGACTTCCGCAGGCTGCCACTCCATCCCACCCCGAAGCACTCAGTTTATTCGAACATCTACTGAGCATCTACCATGTGCTGGTTGCTGCGACAGAGGTCTCCAAGGCCATGCAGCCAGCCCTTCAGGGAGCCTGCATCCCCCCACACCCCACCGACACCCCAGGCTCACAGAGAGGCTGGCTGTGGCCAGGGCCTTGTTCTCTGCTGCTGGTCTTGCCTGTGTTCTGCCCTCTCCCTGTCCCTCTCTGCGCCTCATCTCTCTCCCACTCCTCCACCTTATGATGCTCTCTTGCATTTAGGGTCTTTTGCGGAACAATTAAAATGAGTGAAAGCAATCTTCTTGCTTTCTTGCAGTTCCTATTTAGGGAATGGGCTGGTGCGGGCAGCCCCTGCTGGGATGATGCCTGGCCTAACTAATGATCCTTTAATTAAACCCATCCTTATAGGAGCTCTGCCCACCAGCAGTCCTGGGGACTCCAGCCTCTCCAGACAGAGCCCACCGAGGCACCCAAACTTTACTGCCCCCTCCACCCTCACTCTCCAATTCTCCCCTCTCCACACATTCTACATCCTACAAACATGGACTTGGGTCATCACTGGACAAACAGGAAGAGGGTTCCAGCAGGTGGAGAACTGGGGGCTACAGGCATTGATGGGATCAGGGAGGGTACACTCTCCTCTCAGAGTCTGCAAAAAGGGCAAGGATTTTTGTGTGTATCCATAGGGGATGAAATCCAGGACCCTGCAAGGCTACCAGCAAGTTGGGCTGCCAGGGCGTGTCCCCTTCCCTTGCAGCCGTTCCCCTCCTCTGTCAAACAGGAATGGTGACAGCTCCTGTCTTCAAGTTCACGAGTGTCTACATGCCTCTGAAAGCCCTCTGCCAACATGTAACACGGGGTTAGTGCATGGATAGCAGGACATGATGAAAAGTACAGAAAGCTGTGCACATATGCATGGTGACTGTAGCTCCTTTTAACTCCAAGGGAACAAGCTTTCGCGGCTCACATCAGAGCCTTTCCTTACCTCGGCAAAGACCAGTTCTTCCAGAGTCTGCCTGTAGTTTCTCCTGCTACAGCCAAGGTATAATGCCGCCGTTTGATACTTCCTAGAAAGCAAATGGCTCACCTTTGGATCTTAAAAACAGACCCAAGAAGCCACTATGCTCAGTGTTATTTCTTTCTCTCCTGACCCCTCGCCTCTGCCCAATGGCACCCCAGTGCCCTGCCAATGCCTGCCAAATTTCCAGGGAGTCACTTGTTCTCTGTTTCATGGGCTGCTTGCCATGTGTAAGCCAAGTGTGTCCTCAGCACTTGCTCTCTGGACCCCATGGGGCAGGTCAGTGGGAAAATGTGCTCCTCAATGATTTGTTTTTGTTTTGTTTTTTGAGACAGAGTCTTGCTCTGTTGCCCAGGCTGGAGTGCAGCGGCGCTATCTCAGCTCACTGCAACCTCCCTTTCCCGAGTTCAAGAGATTCTCCTGCCTTAGCCACCTGAGTAGCTGGGATCACAGCCACGCACCACCACACCCAGCTAATTTTTGTACCTTTAGTAGAGACGGCGTTTCACCATGTTGGCCAGGATAGTCTCAATCTCTTGATCTCATGATCTACCTGCCTCAACTTCCCAAAGTGCTGGGATTACAGGCCTGAGCCGCCGCGCCCAACCTAGTGCTCTGGTTTTTACCTGGTGCTTACTGTGGATGCCCAGCCCCCTCCTGCCCTGCAGAGCTTAACCTCTCTAGGAAGGTTCATGAATGAGCCACATCAAGCCAGCAGTGGATGAGCAGTGTGGAGCTGACAGTTCTGGGCAATGGATAGTCAGAAAAGGAGCAAAATGGGAGTCAAAGGTTGATGCTCGGAGATCTAATGGGCCTCCTGGAGAAGTAGGCTCTTAGATAGAAGTCTTTGAAGAATGCATAGGAGTTTGGTTGCAGAGAGACCATTCCCGGCAAAGGGAATAGCCAGGGTGAAGGAGGGAGGGAAGAACAAGCCGTGGTGAGGGGTAGCAGACAGCTGGGAGTGGACAGCCTGGCAGGAGTGGCAGGTGAGGGTTGGGAGTGGGGAGTCTGGACAGGGTCTGCCGCAGCACACGTGCACACAGCAGCTTGTCGGCACACGTTTTCTTAGAGAGCCAGGGTCCTCAGGGCATGGAACATGGGCAGCATCCAGGTGTTCATGGCAAGGAAGAGGATGCGGCATGCACAGGCCGGCCACTCTGAAAACATGCACTGGTGCCCAGCTTGCAGTCAGGCAGTTCCTTCCTGCCCCCCCGCACATACACACATTCCCCATCAGCACCCAGGGGAGGGGAGGGAGGCGGTGAGCTGAACACAAAGCCCAGCCTGGCCTGCAACCCTTAGACTGCACCTGGGTGCCATCTGGTGGCTTTATGGAGCTTTGCGCCCTCCAAGAGTTCAGGCTTTTGGAGCCTTTGGGACGTCACACCCAGAAGTGGCATCCCCCTCCCCACCCTGCATCTACACACACACACACACACACACACACACACACAGGCACACACATACAGAATCAACACCCGTTCTCAACACAATGGCCCACACCCAAATGCAAACAGGGCTTCAACAAAACTGCTACGGACACGGGGATACAGATGCAGTCATTCCCACACATCCTTCCTTTCTACCTCATCTCACCGACTAAAATTCAGGAAGTGAGGGTAGAAGACACTGCTGCTAGTCCAGTACAGGCACAAGCACAGCGCGTATCCCTGTGTTTCCAGAGGCCTTGGTCTGTTCTCAGCACACCAGTGATTCTCACCTGTGGTCACACAGCACACATCCTTCCAGCTCCCGTATCCGCCTGGCACTCACATTTTTCATCTTCAGGATCTCCTCCCTCAGTGTAAGGGCAGGAATGGCTCAGCCAGTAACTCCCACAGGTGTCACGTTTCCACAGACACACACACCATGGGGACCGCCAGGAACATGACACACGGGTGGAGGGGTGCCACCCACAGAATCCTTCCCACTGCCACCCAAGGCGCTTCTTTGCACTCATGGGAGTGGTGACATTCAACTTTTCTGCATTGGTTTTTGTCCCATGTGGCTCATGACACATCTTTATCTACATTAGCTCAATATTCATTATTATGATTTCCCCATTTTTTCCCAGATGGAGGCACAGAGGTTCAGAGAGGTTAACTGGCCTAGGGTCACACAGCTAGGAGACACCTGCAGGGACCCCAGCCTCCCCCACTCTGCCTGGACCCTGGCCTGCCCTCCCTGGGGAGCCCCGAGGCCCAGCCCGGTGAAGCTGTTTCCAGTCTGGGATGAGGAAGGGGCACATCTGCAGAGCACAGGGCAGCGTGGTGCCCACTCCTCACTCCTGCCCTCCACTGCAGAGGCCTCCCACCCTCTGAGGCAGGCCCCCTTCCCTATCAGGCTGCAGCAGCAAGAAACAGAACGTGGGGCCACTCTGAGCCCTGCTCTCAGACTCTCCCACCCTTGCACTTTCCAGACTTAACTTGCTCAGAGAATGTTGCTATCTTATGGGGCCCTAGGGGCTGCTGGCAGGAACAGAAAACTGGGGAGGAGGTGGAGAGGCTGCCATGTGCCTGGCGCGTGTGTGTGTGCGTGTGTGTTTGTGTGTACATGTGCTGTTATCTTTCCCCAGACTAAATTCCTGCATGGATACAAAATGGCCACAGCCCTCCCAGGACACAGTTGCCAGGGATGGCTCTAAGAAACCAGGTTGAGGAGGAGAAGAAAAGTCTGTGTGTGGCACCAAGGATGTGCTCCACTGTCCCACTGTCCTCCACCTGAGAGGAGACTGGGACACACACACACACACACACAAACACACACACCCAACACCAATCCCCATAGACATGCAGCCTGCAGACATCCATTTACAGAGAGATCACAAACAAGGAGAGCATGTGAGTCTTAGCAAAGAGACCAGATGAATCAGAGAGTTGTGGGATTAATCAGGAAAGACTTCCTGGAGGAGGAAGATCTTGAGCCTAATGGCATCAGGGATCCATTAGAATGATAAGTGCCTGCTGTGAGGCAAGTATTGTTGGATTGAAACCTTCACCTTCCTAGCTCCTAGGAGCACTTCCTTTTGTCATGACACAGTCCTAGAGCCAGAAAGAACCTAACTGGGGCTGGGTGTGGTGGCTCATGCCTGTAATCCCAGCACTTTGGGAGGCAGCGGCGGGTGGATCACGAGGTCAAGAGATCAAGACCATCCTGGCCAACATGGTAAAACCCTGTCTCTACCAAAAAATACAAAAATTAGCTGGGCACGATGGCGTGCACCTGAAGTCCCAACTATCAGGAGGCTGAGGCAGGAGAATTGCTTGAACCTGGGAGGTGGAGGTTGCAGTGAGCCAAGATCGTGACACTGCACTCCAGCCTGGGTGACGGAGCGAGACTCAATCTCAAAAAAAAAAAGTAACCTAATTGGTCACTGGCCCAACTCCATCCCAGGCAGGGTCCCCTCTGGAGCATGCTGGACAGCAGCCCACAGGCTCTGCTGGTTGGAGCATGGTCATGGGGCAGAGGACACTCAGAGCTTCCAGGCACCCTGTGCCCTTGCTGGACCACGAGTTCCTGCTTGAACCGTCTGCACTGTCCTGACCCCAGAGCCAGGTGGAAAGCTCTAGGCCTTCTGTTTGCTGCCTTCCAGTGGGATGCCCCTGTGCCTGCTCAGGCTGAGTGGCCCCGACTCCTTTAATCCTCCTCTGGTAAAGTGAATATACTTCTCCTGTGTCTGAACATGCTGCATATTTTGACCTAAATGCCACATCCCCGTGTGGGCTGCAGCTTAGACCACCCCTACTGTCAGCAGCACGTTGCATGCTGAGCTGGCTGCACAGTGTGGGCACTCTGCCCCTCCCTCTGGAATCCCAGGGCTGCTGATTACCCAGACCAGAGCCCGGCCCGCCATCCCCTGCAAGGCCCCCTGGGAGGACACACAACCACACCCATGGAGCCTGGTTATTCAAACCTTGATGGATCCACTTCCTGCACATGGTAGCCAAATCCTTCCCTGCAACCTCACTTCCTATCTAAGTGCCCTACTGAACCCACACTAGTGAGTCTCAGTGGCTGGGGCACTTCTCTGCTCACCAAGATGTTTCTCATCACCATCCCTACTTTAAGCAATTGTTCTAGAGAAGAGAAATTAGGCATTTCCTGTATGAAGGGCTGGGGACTGAGCAGTGGAAGCTACAAGTGTCTCAGACGTTAGCTTGATACCACTGAGAGAATGATGAATAGATAAAAACAGCTGACTCATGCATGGAGTGAGCCTCCAGTCAGTGGAGACATTCAAACCATGGTTGCCTGTGAGATGCTGCCAGCAGCTTGTGCCTGGTAGGATTAGAGCCCATTTGTCTTCTCTTGAGTCTGTGATTCACTGTCATTGTCATCTGCATCAGCATGGACATGTTCTTCAAAAATAAGACTTCTTTAGCGTGACCATCTGAGAAAACCCAGCACACATCTGCTCAGGGATCTCAGGCTGGCTGCCCCTGGTGTAGAAGACGGAGAGCCCACTGACCACTGGGATCCACCCTCAGGCCTGTGGGACTGGGAGACAAGAGAAGGAACTCAGCCCAGGGATAGTTGTTAAGTGAATAAAAAGAGAATTAATGAATGATCAGCCACAAGATCATGTTCACACTGAAACTTCTTCCTGGCCCAGGTTCATTTCCAGTTCAGGGAATCTGCAGGCTCCCCTTGGACTCCCCTACCATATGAGGACCCAGCCCAGGACTTCATGAGGAACACTATAATGTGGACCCTGGGGCCCCAGCAACATTATCACCTGCTGGAGGAGCCCCCACTCGATCAGGGCTGAGCCCAGCACAGCTGGCAAAGGCACAAGCCTGAGAGCTCGGAGAGCCACTAACCAGCTTCTCCCTCTCACTGACATGGCGTTTCTGAGGTCAGGATGGGCGCCCCAGACTGGGCGTTGGCTGCTCTTCAGGAAGATTTCCTGAGGCTGGGGTTGGTAGGAAATTGTGTGCGGACATGCACCACCAGGCTAGGCACTGTGGTGGGAGCCACAAAGGGGGAGACCCCATTTCAACCTCGTGACAGTGGAAGCTGCTGAGGCTGTTAAGGAAGAAAGGGCCTAACAAAGCCATGCTAAGTAAGGATTAATACGACGATGGCACGTGGAGTACGCTGTATGGGGGAAACAGCAGGACACACAGAATCCCAAGTTACTGGCAATCCCAAGGCTGGGAGTGGCTGTGCCTTGGGAAGCTCAATGCTTACCCTCTCCCCTTGCCTTTGCCCCCTGCCCCGCTCTCTGCCATGTGCTCATTCACTGGAGGGTGCATGACCTTGTGTCCACACACAATAAACCCAGCAAGATGCCTCTCAGTCCCTTTTTTTTTTTGAGACAGAGTCTCACTCTGTCATCCAGGATGGAGTGCAGTGGCGTGATCTTGGCTCACTGCAACCTTCGCCTCCCAGATTCAGACAATTCACTTGCCTCAGCCTCCTGTGTAGCTGGGATTGCAGATGCATGCCACCACGCCTGGTTACTTTTTGTATTTTTAGTAGAAACGGGGTTTCACTATGTTGGCTAGGCTGGTCTCGAACTCCTGACCACAAGTGATCCACCTGCCTCAGCCTCCCAAAGTGCTGGGATTACAGGCATGAGCTGCCATGCCCAGCCACTTCTCAGGCCTTTGCACACACATGGCTACATGCATGAGCACACTCATGTGCACACAAATGTATCCACGTATCCATCTGCGTGGACCCACATAGCCAGGCTCTAGTAAACATCCTGCCTTCCCCGGGCACAAGCCAAGCCCCCACTTTCTGATCAAGGGATCCATCTGGGGGACAAACACTCCCCCTCCCCCATACAGAAGCAGTGGCTTGGCAGCAGGGTAAAATTTATCATCATTATCCTAATATCATCTCCAGGCTTGGCAGTGGCAGCAGCTAAAGAAAATACCAAGGCTTAACTTGGGGTGTGCAGAAGAGAGAGGCAGGAGATAGGAAACATGATTTATGATGGAAATCAATGCAATCATAATACTTTGTGCTTATAAAATTGGGCCGCGCCTCCTGTGCCCACACAGCCCGCTTTAGCTCTGCCTGTCAGGGAAGGCTGGGAATCCTGGGCTCTGGGGCCAGGATGGATGCAGAGATCCAAACGATAGCCACGACCCATCCCCTTGCCTGGTCTTCCTTGGGACAGCGGGGGTTCATGGCATTGTCCAGAGAGAAAGGTGGAGGGAAGCAAATGGACATCAAGCTGGCCCTGGAGCACGGTGCTGGGCATGGTTGCCCATGTGGCTTATTCTGCTTTCAAAGCCCATCTGTGAAGGTAGATCACACACACACACACACACACACACACAGCTCCTGGATCCTCAAGTCCATGAAATGAAGCAAGAGCACAGAGAGTTTAAAATCTTTTATTTTGAGTTCAGGTCACTGGTAGTCATGGCCGAGCTTGTCATGACATCACATGGCCTGGTGCCCAGTGGTGCTCAAAGATTGTAGGGGGCTGCCATGACACAGGGTGTAAGGGGCCCCAAGAAGGCTCTACTCCACCCAGAACAACCCACCCCCCGCCACCCCAGCACCCAGAATTCCACCATTAGCTGTATCCTTTTGAGCTAAGCAATGTTTTATTCAGGTGTCCCTGTCCCTTTGTGACAGTGACAGGTGCAGATAATGGTGACAATGATAGTAGTGACAGTGGTGGCAGTGGCAGTCATAGTGACAGTGGTGATGGTAACAGATGGTGGCAATGGTGGCAGTGACAGTGGTGGCGACAATCATGATGGTGACATGGTGGTGGTGACAGTGGCAGTTTTCCAGGTGTTTGTTGCAAACTTGGGACAGGGGTCAGGTTAAACACAGCCAGGCATTTCAAGGAGAACCAGAGATAAACTTGTTTCTGCTTCACAACTTTTCTAGAGGAACTGAACCAAGAATCCTGTCTCTGACATGGTGGCCTGCGAGAGGGTAGAGGTGGAAGTGGGTGGAGCGATGTCTTTCTGGACATGAGCATGCTTCTGTCACTAGGGAGCAAATCTTGCACCTGCACTGTGTGACAAACCATTTGTGCTGAAGATAAAGGGGCCCAGGTGACAGGAATGTGACTTCCGAGGCTGAGGACATTGCCTCCTGGAGTTGTCACTGAGGGAGCTTCCCGGCAGGGACATTTCCTCCGCAGTCCCTCCTGGAACATGCCAGGGCCACAGGCAGAGAGATGAGTGAACGGATGAGGGAGGGAATGAATGAATGCCGTCCAGAACAGCTGCCTCCTGACTGCACCTGCTGAACTCAGTGGCTGGCCGGGGAAGACATTAGACCCTGGGGAGGAGGGACCTGGCGGGAGAGCCAGGTCTCTAGGGACACAGGAGCTGTGCTGAAGGTGGGCAGTGTTGAGGCCAGACCATCTCAGGAAAAGCCCTCAGGCGGCTCTGAAGATGGGAGGGTGTGAGGCTCACCATGGGAGGCGGTGGGTCTCACCAGTCTCCCTACCACATCCTCCCCTCCCTCCGTCTGTGGGACACTGGAGTCCAAGCCAGCTGGGTCTGCACTGTGAGCTTCCTGTCCTGCCCGCCAGACCCCAGGGCCACCGCGGGCCCATTTCTGACTAGTGCCTCTAAGCCACTGAGAAGGAAGCAGATACAGGAGATGCTGCCCAAGCAGAAAGGCTGTAGCCTGGGAGGGTCCACAGACAGACCACAGGCCTGCGAGCACCAGGTGTGGTGAGCGGGGCACAGCCAGAGGCAGCCAGGGCCTGGGAGGGACAATGAGATGGAAAGAAATGAAGTTGGACGGGGCCAGAGTCTCGGGTCATGGGGCCAGCCCGACAGCCCCACCTGGGGTCAGGGTGACAGTGCTGGCATTTCAAAGGACACCCCAGGGCCAGCGCCTGCCTTAAGGAGACCTCAGGAGCTCGATAGACTTTCCAAACCTAATTAGTGTTTAATGGCCTGGAGAGATGCCGCATCCACCGTCATCGGCTGCGCACGCCATCCAGCTTCAGGTTCTTAATTAACCTTTAAGGAGATGAGCTGCTGGTGGCCGCCTCAGGAGGCCACATCCATCCCTGCTGGCATGCACATGTGCCAGGGCCCACAGGCTCTATGGGTCCACTGTCACACGTGTGTCCAAGGGTGACACCAGCCACCCCTCAAAGCAGGTTTTCAGAAATGGCCAGTGGACAAATTCCCACTGAGGTGTCCTGGACCCCTGACTAGGGACCTAGGCTTATGGAGGGGAGGCCATGCTAAGAACTGCACAGGATAGGCCACCTGGAGTGGCTCCTGCCTGTAACCTCAGCTTTAGGAGGCCAAGGTGGGAGGATTGCTTGAGCCCAGGAATTCGAGACCAGCCTGGGCAACAGAAACACCTTCTCTACAAAAGATTTTTTTTGAAAAATTAGCTGGGTGTGGAGGCACATGCCTGTAGCCCCAGCTACTTGGGAGGGAAGCAGGAGCCTGAGTCTGCTGCACTCCAGCCTGGGTGACAGAGTGAGGCCCTGCACAGGATAGAGGAAAGGACAGAGGAGGAGACTGGCACCCACCACAGTCATCATGGGCGCATTCCGGCTGTGAGTTCTCCCTGGGTGAGGTTCCTGGGGCCGGCCATGGACGTGTGGCCAGCAGACTGAGCAGACGGGCTGTGATCTGGGGAGGTGGCAGCTGCTCCTCAGGGCTCAGAAGTGTGCGGCGAAGAATGTCAGAGGAGGCCAAATGCAGGACTGTCGCACTGAGAGTATGAATGCCTGGAACAGGGCTGGAGTCCAAGCTGGGGAGGCAGAGGGTATTGGAGGGAGGGAGTTGAGCCCCTCGGCAGTGGCAGTGATGTTCCTGCCACAGCAGGCTGGGGGTGTCAGGCTTTGGGCTGGAGTCTGTATCAGGGAGAATGACCAGTCATCCAGCATGTGTGGTGGAAAGGGGAGAGGTTGGCGGTGGAGATTCGGAATTACCTCCATGGGAGTACAAGTTGAAGAGAGGGCCACAAGCAGAGTCTCTAAGGGGAGAGGAGAGGGGGACAGCTTTAGGGGCAGCACACTTGTGAGAAGCCTGAGGTTGAGGGGTCAGGGAGGACCTGAGCCACCTGCCCAGACACAGGCCAGGGAGGACAGGAAATTCAGAGGAGAGCTAGAGAGGGCACAGTGGAGACCAGGAGGGGCCACCTTGACCACAGTCCCACACTTCCACAGTACGTATATCACACACCATGCATACAGCCAGTCACCCCCCACACCTACACACACACACACACACACTGCACACACTAACATGCATACTCACAGGAGAATATGCATACACGTGCATTTGCACATGCAACACACACCTCACACACTCCTAGTCACTCATTTACACAGCCCACCTGCATCCTTGCACACCCACTCACACAGACCCCTCACCACACACTCCAGCCCTCACACACATGTGCTCACACCCACACCTGAGCTTGGCACCCTTGCAGGCAGTGCCTGTGACCCAGAGACCCTGGCATGTTCCAGGAGGAGGGCAGTGATCGATGCTTATTAATGAACCTGCCCCGGAGATGGCTAATTGATGGCGGTGCGCGGCTGTTGTCTGGAATTTAACCCGATTCATCATTAGCCTGTTGGAAGCTGGAGAGCTGTGTTAATTAAGGCCAGGAAAAGAGACTTGGATGAGCTGGCAGTGCAGGCTCATGTTAGAAAACGGGAGAGCAAGGGGCAGAGGGAGGGAGGGGGAGTGGAGGGAAGGAGGGGGAGAGAGAGAGAGAGAGTGTGTGTGTGTGATTAAATCTAAAGCCCTGAGACAAAACAAATTCCAAAAAGCAAATGTCGGTGCCATTTCTAGGATGACTCAGGTTTGCGCTTGGCCGGCATCATCAGGCTGCGGCACAGGGATTAAGAGCAATTTCCTCTCCATTTGTCATTTACTTGGTGTGGGCCTTGTTTTTTCTTTTAACATGCCTGGGGACTCTCTGCCACTCTCGCCAGGCCTAGCACAGAGGCCCAGGAGCCACAGGAGAGAGGAAGGAGCCGTCCCTCGGGGTCAGGGCCAGGTGGGGATGGAACCACCACCCCTCTTCTGGCCATGGAGAAGCTCAACTTAGAGACAGTGTCCCGGGGGAGTCGGGGGAACAGTTACACAGGGGCAGGCTGGGAGGTAAGGGAGACTGTGCCCTGGATAGCACAGACAAGGGTCTCTGTCCAGACGCCAGGGGCCACGGTGCCACTCCCTCTCACTCCCACCCAGCCAGTGTGCTCTAAATCTCCGATGGTGGTGGTCCTATTGTGGGCTGAGAAGGGCTGGTCTCAGCTGGAGAGAGCCCCTCACCAGGACCAGGACCCCACATCTGAGGGCTCCTAGAAAGGTGTGAGCTGTCAGGGTGACAGGCTCAGAAACCCAGTGGTGAAGGGAGGCCTGGGAGTTTAGATGGAAGACCCTGAAACCTCAGGGCTGCATTGCGGCCTAGCACTGAGGGCAGACCCCGGAAGACGGGCTTGAGTTGCCCAGTGGGGCACTGGTGGCAGGCAGGGTGGATGAGAGAAAATGAAGGGGAGATGAGCTGTGGCTAGAAACACCTCCCTTCTAATCATTAGAGCTGGCCATCATGGGTTAGGACACCCGACATGGGAGGGAGCCTAACTCCAACAGTATAAGTGTGTGAACAAATACTCAAGAGCCCCGAAGGAACTTTCAGGAGAGTGGAGGCCAAGTGCAAGACTGCATGGCTGGGCACTCAGGGAATGAGGTTACAGTGCACAGCCAGCGCCCAGGAAGGATGGACCCAGTGCATTCCCAGCAAGGCCCTTCTGGAGACTGGGTGGTGGCTCCCGAAGGGAAGAGCCACTCATGTTTGCTGTGCCATCCAATTCTATAGAAGAAGGCCTGGCACACAGAGGTGCTCAGTAAGCACTGTATGAATGGATGGATGGATGGGTGGG
>PVKP010018934.1:0-43366 GCA_004027715.1 Plecturocebus donacophilus | reverse complement strand
TTTTTTTTGGAGACGGAGTCTTGCTCTGTCACCAGGCTGGAGTGCAGTAACGCAATCTGTCACCAGGCTCACTGCAACCTCAGCCTCCTGGGTTCAAGCGATTCTTCCGCCTCAGCCTCCCGCGTAGCTGGGACCACAGGCGTGCACCACCAAGCCCAGCTATTTTTTTTTTTTTTTTTTTTTTTTTTGTATTTTTAGTAGAGACAGGGTTTCACGGGAACTCTTAAAGGAGATGAAGTTTGACCTGAGATCCATCTCCAAGAAGAAAGAGATCCAAGCTCGGGAGTGTGGGGGAAGGGGCGTTCCGCCTCCCAGGTCTTTGAAGATAGATCAGACCTGGTATATCTGAAGAACTGGAAAAAGACAACATGGCAGAGTGTGGTGATGTAGGAGTGGGACCAGATGAGGCTGAAGCGATGGTTGGGACTCTGTTAAACAAGGCCTGCAGGCTGAGTAGGAACCTGGGTTTTTTCCAGAATGCGAAGTCAATCATCACGTTTATAGTGATGCTTTCCTAGAGGTCCTACTCAAGAAGTTAAACAGATTCAAAGTCAATGAATCGTTTTATTTTAAGAATAAAGACGTAAGAGTTTTTTTTAATGCCAACTCAGGAAATTGACAGCAACACGTAGCTAAATTCAACCAGTCAAAGTGGGTTGTGGCTAGGCTGATCATATATCCCAGTTTTCCTAGAAGAATCCCAGTTTACACCTGCATTTCCAGCATCCTCTTGGTGTGTACCATTTGTCCCAAGTACTTCACTTTTTAATGGAGTGTGCTTGTTAGCAGCTGGATTAAAACAAGCCAGAATGGGTTGGGTAGACAGCTACTTTATACTTCCAGCTTCTCTCCTTTCATGGTATTATGGAATAGTGTGTGAGATGTAAGTGTAACATTGACATTGACTTTTTACTTTAACATATGGTAAAATCTGACAGACACAGACAATAACCCATTTCTCTTTTCTCAACTCTTTCCAGAAGCAACGTAGCTACTATTTTCCTTTCAGAAGAACCATACAGGACTGTCACTGATAAAATGAAGTTGGCAGGCATTCCTTGGAGGTATTGTAGGTTCAGTCCTGGACCACTGCAATGAAGTGAATATTGTGATAAGTAAGTCACATGAGTTTTTTGGTTTCCTAGTATATATAAAAGTTATGTTATATGTCAGGCATGGTGGCATGCACCAGCTACTTGGGAGACTAAATTGGGGGGATCAGTTGAGCCCAGGAGTTCAAGACCAGCCTGGGCAACATTGTGAGACCCTGTCTCTACAAAAGCTTTAAAAAATTATTTGTCAGGCATGGTGATATATTCCTGTAGTCTCAGCTACAGGTCGAGATGGGAGGATTTCTAGACCCAGGAGGTCAAGGCAACAGTGAGCCATGATCATGCCACTGCACTCCAGCCTGGATGACAGAATGAGACCCTGTCTCAAAAAATAAAATATTTTTATTGCTAAAAAAAAAAAGTGCTAACAATCATTTGAGCCTTCATCAAGTCATAATCCTTTTGCTGGTGGAGGGTCTTCCTATCCTTAAGAAGAAACTACTCATCTGTTCAAGTCTGATCATGAGTTTGCAGCAACTTAGCCTCATCTTCAGGCTCTACTTCTAGTTCTAGATTTCTTGCTATTTCCACCACCTCTGCAGTTACTTCTTGCCTGAAGTCTTGAACCCCTGAAAGTCATCCACAAAGGTTGGAATCAACTTCTTCCAAACTCTTGTTAATGTTGATATTTTGACCTCCTCCCATGGATTACAAATTTTCTTCATGGCATCTAGAATAACGAATCTTTTCCAGAGGTTTTCAATTTACTTTGCCCAGATCTATCAGGGGAATCACTCTATATGGCAGTTTATGAAACGTGTTTTTTTTTAACTTAAGCATATCCTAAGGAAAAAAAAAGAAGTAGAAGAAATGTGTTTTTTATATAATGACTTTAAAGTCCAAAAATTATTACTTGATCCATATGTTGCAGAATATATGTTGGATTTTCAGATGATAAATGAGAATTGGCTTCAACTTAAAGTCACCAGTTGCAGTGGCCCCTAAAAAGAGAGTCAGCCTGTCCTTTGAAGCTTTGAAGCCGAGCGTAGACTTCTCTTCCTCTCTAGCTATGAAAGCCTTAGAACATCTCTTCTTCCAATGGAAGGTTGTTTTAGTTAAATTGGAAATCTGTTGTTCAGTGTAGCCACCTTCATCAATGATCATAGCTAGATCTTCTGGATAACTGACTGCAGCTTCTACATCAGCACTTGCTGTTTCACCCTGTACTTTTATGTTATGGAGAAACCATTTCTTTCCTTAAACCTCATGAACCAACCTCTGCTAGCTTCAAACTTTTCTCATGTAGCTTCATCACATCTTTCAGCCTTCACAGAACTGAAGAGCACTGGGGGCCTTGCTCTTGCTTAAGCTTCAGCTTAAGGGTATGTTGTGGCTGGCTTGATCTTCTACCCATATCACTCGAACTTTCTCCATATCAGCAAGATATGTTTCGTATGGCAATGCTATTTCACTTTCCTATCATTCATGTGTTCACTGGAATTAATTTCCTTAAAGAACTTTTCCTATGCATTCACAATGTGGCTAAGTTTTTGGCTCAAGAGGCCTAGCTTCTGGCCTGTCTTGGGTCTCCATATGCCTTCCTCACTAAGCTTAATAATTTCTATCTTTTGATTTAAAGTGAGATGTGTGACTCTTCCTTTCACTCGAACACATAGAAGCCGTTGTAAGGTTATTGGCCTTATAATTTTAATATTGGCCCAATTTCAATATTGCTGTATCTCAGAAAAGAGAGTGGCCCAAGGAGAGGGAGAGAGATGGGGAAAGGCTGGTTGGTGGAGCTGTCAGAACACACATAGCATGTGTTGATTAAGTTCAATGCCTTATATGGGCATAGTTTGTGACACTTCAAAACAATTATAATAGGAACACCAAGGATCACTGGTCACAGATCACCATGACAGATACAATAATAAAGAAAAAGTTTGAAATACTAATAATAAGGAAAAAGTTAGAATTAGTAAAAAGTGACCGAGACACAATGTGAGCCCATGCTGTTGGAAAAATGGCACCAAGAGACCAATGCAGGATTGCCACAAACCTTCAATTTGTAAAAAACATGGTAACATGCAGCTCAATAAAGTAAAGCACAATAAAACAAGGTGTGCTTGTACTCAGTCATGAGCAGCTAGAGACAGATAACTCTCAGGTGGTGGAAAAAGAAATATTCTATGCTGCTGGCCCTCCCAGTCTATCAGCCTGTGCCACTCTCTATAAATGCACAAAGTCAGCAAGTCACTAAGTTAGTGGAAAACATGGGATATTATGGGTTAGGTATACACACAGTATGTACAGAAGGCAGAAGACGAGCAGTCCTGCCATAGAAGTTACTGTGTAGTCTGAATGCTGCAACTGTTTTACCATTTATCGAATGGCGTAAATCCATGACTGTTTATTTTGTTGTTTGGCAATGCTTTTTATTTTATAATAAACTCTTTCAATAGCAATGATGTCAAGAAAATGAAAACATGAGTTTAGTACAAACAAGTACAGAATTGTCATTTCTCAAGAAAGTAAATGATTACAGTGAAACTTGCACAAAATGCAGACATTTGCCATCTGCCATGAGACCCTTTGTGATATCACTGACCACTTGAAAACAAGGAAATACAAATCTGCTGAAAAATCATCAGGGTCTAATTCAAAAGTTAATAGTAAATTTAAGAAGATTTGTATTGAATACGGCAACAGTTGAGCAGGTGCAGCTTCAGAAGGTACATTTATACAACCTCTTTTGAAGCATAACTTTTCATTTAGGTTAAATGATCCTTTATTTTAATTTTGTTCTTTTTAAATCCTGTTTCCCCATACATCACTTGTAAAGTGATAGCAGTTAATGATAGCGGATAATTAGCATAGGAAGAATTTGCCAAACCACTAAATGGCCTCAATTTTATATCAATGTCATCTAGTGATTCAAGTAAAAATCTAGTTAACTCTAAGTTGACAGTTGAAGGCTCTCATCCAGTTCACTGAATCAAAGTAAAACTTTTAGGATTTTCTTTTGTTGAGAGTGAAACATCTGAAATTATTGTGAATGCTATTGTAAATTCGGTTACAGAGTTCAGCACTGAGGATTGAATGATTTGTTTTTGCATCCATAATATGCTTACAAATTCTGGTGATGTACAGCATTGTGGAAAAAATAATGTTCTTACTAAATTAAAACTTATAGAGTAAAAATGTACTTGGAATCGATTGCCGTGCACATGATTCATAATTGGGTTAAACAAACTATGATATTCTACCAATTGACATAGAAACTGTATTGCCAAAACTCACAAATATTTGTGCATATACATAAATAAAATAACTGAATACATAATTTTCATGGTGATACTGATATTGAAGAAATTATATACTTGGGTATAGCAATATGCAAATCCATTCTTTACTGTTCATCATTAATTAGATTTTAGAAACATTGGAGTATTTGAAGAACAAATTTGTAACACAAGTATCCTATATTGGTACTGACATTTTTTGATAAATGAGTCTTTTAACTTTTGGTAGCATTTTATTCAAAATCAGGTGGAAATCTTTAATCAAGATATCCAATGAGTAGAGCACCCCAAAACTTTAGCTTTTAAATTTTGGCAAACTGCAATTATTGAAGACAAAGCTTCTAAACAAGAAGATATTAAAATTAAGCCATATGAAAGCATGGGAGGAACTGAACAAAATAATCAATGAAAGTTTAAATGGTTTATAAGATTTAATTTTAAAGCTTCATGATTGTGCTCTGAGTTATTTTAACTTACATAAAAAATGTTTGCTAGACCTCTCATTTTTAGTTGCATAAGTTTGTATTCTATACCAGAATAAAATGAAATGGAAAAGACTTGTATCTTTGCAGTAACTATATTTGTTCAACCACTCAAAGAATCATATTATAGACAACTTTTAAATAATTTTTGACTTTTAAAAAATGTTTGGCAAAGGTACCAAACTGATAGACAAAAGGGTCAAAAAGAAGCAGTACTTATAAAACATTTCGGTTAAGTATTTATATATATTTCAATACAAAAAATAAAATTAGGGTTAAAACTCTTCTGCTTATAATTTTCTCTGGACTTGCCAAGTGTTATGTAGACCTTATAATTTAATTTTTTAATTTTTATTTTTTGAGATGGAGTCTCACTCTGTCACCCAGGCTGGAGTGCAATGGCACCATCTCAGCTCACTGCAACCTCCGCCTCCTGGGTTCAAGCCATTCCCCTGCCTCAGCCTCCTAAGTAGCTGGGATCACAGGTACCCGCCACCATGCCTGGTTAATTTTTTTGTATTTTTAGTAGAGCCAGGGTTTCACCACGTTGGCCAGGCTGGTGAACTCCTGACCTCAAATGATCCACCTGCCTCAGCCTCCCAAAGGGCTGGGATTGCAGGAATAAACCACTGCTCCCTGCTTTAAATTTTAAAATTTTAAGAAGAAAATTTAAGAAGAAAAGTGCTAAGGGTTTCAAATTAATTAATTATAAGACAGAAATTTGAAGGCAATTTCAGATAAGTTTGTGAAAAATTTTTAAAAAGACCTTATGGAAAAAGAATATATATAGTCTTCAGAAAAAAAATACACTGTGATATGGTATTAGAGACAGGGTATATATAGGAAATACAGTGAAGTATGTTACTGTTTACCAAGAATAACTATTCTTAATGTTACTTATTTTCAAAAAAATCAATATGAAGACTTTTTAAATTTTGCCTTAGTAAATAAGAATATGTTATTTTTATTTTCAAAAGCAATTTTATTTTTAAAAATGGTTTTTGAATAGAACTATTATATCTTATTAGTTCAATAATAATGAAAGTAATTTTTCATTCAACAAATATTTTTAAAACTATATAACTTTAATTATTTTTAACAATCCCTTTTATTTTTAGAAGTGTCATGGTATGATAAATTATATAGTCACCTTAGTTAGAGCAGTGTCACTTTGTAGAAACAAGTCCAAGTCACAGGGTCTGAAATTTCTGGGTGCCCAAGCCAGCTGGGGGTCCCTCAAAAGAAGTTAAGCCTCAGGAGCAAATGCTTACCTTCTACCTGCCGAGGTCTTCTGCATTTAAAACATTTGCCGACTAAAGCGTTCCTTAGTGCACAGTTTTATTATGAGAAAAGGTGGAGAAATACTTATCTCATGCTCCCCAAGGCCTGATTCTCAATCTACAATTTGCGTAGTTCACACAACCCTGAGCGCCTCATCAATGGAAGAGCAGGTGTTGGACAGGTCTGCCCTTCCTGTGCGGGTGCTTCTATGGAAGGCAAGGAGAACAGGAGGAAGAAGTCCAGTGAAAAACAGACAAGAGTCCCCCCAAAATCCTGCTTTGAAAACTTTGGCCAAAAAGAAAGAGCATGAGGGCCAAATACAAGGGGGAAAAAATCATGGAAACTTGATCTTTGCTGATGCTTGTTAAGCTTAGTTTCAAAGTGATTGAGGAGGGAAGGGGAAATTCACAATTTTGCTCAGTAGCCATTTGACTTCAAAGGTCCTGCTACACAAATCACATATGACTCCAATGTTTTCGCAACTACAAAAAGTCAGAAGGTCTTTCACTGAATGGAATGGTATGTCCTGTTCCACCCTGAATAGCAGAGTTCAAGGGTTCTTAGTATTTTCCATTTCTCATGGTTTCTGTCTCTGAGAAGTGGAAACTCTTGGATAAGATGGGTTATAATTCTACCAAGGAAAAAACCAAACATTTTAGCTAAAGCTAAATCCTCAAGAAAATTAGATAAATCACATATAATTCCTATTTTAAAGGAAAGGAAAAATCAAATACATGCTTCACCATGTCACTTCCATAAAATTATTCCAATTTCCCTTAAAATACCACTTCTGAGATACACTTTTTCTAGGCTTTTCGTAATATAAGCCAGTCCACCTCTGCATTATGTTTCCTTAACTCCTAGACATGATCCTTCTTTCTTGTCACCTGGCCTTCTCACTGTTTCTCAAATACTCATGCCCTTCTCTCTGCCCCAACTAGAAGTCACTCTGACAACTTTGCTTCTAGAATCTAAACACTACTCTTTCTTCAGGTATCAACTCCAATCTCTCTTCTGTCATGAAGTCTTCTCAGTCCATTCCAGTTCACAACAATCTTTCACTGTGGAAAATTTACATCATTTTAAACAAGTCACTTCACCATTAGGAGTTCTCATTTCCTTATCTGCAAATGGTGACACCATCCAGTTTGTGCTTTTGGGAGGACTGAATGAATGACACACATAGCCCTGTAGTTGGCCATAGTAATTATCAATCAGTGTTTGCCATTGTATTTGGGGATAGAGTGATATTATCATATGGACAAACAGAGTGATATTATTGGGTCTGCCAGCATTGGATTCCAACATCACTTAACCCCCTTAGTTCATAAAATGTAAATAACAATTTTTATCACATAAAGTTACTGTGAAGACCAAAGAAGGGAATGTACATAAAGGTCTTTCTGGCCCTAGGACACTCAATGTTGTCCCCCTACCCCACTTCCTTATAGGCAATTGATTCATTTACTCATTTCCTGAACATTTATTGAGAGCTTAGGCTACAACTGTGAAGAAGACATAAACACTTTCCCCTTCCATGACATGGCAATGACAGTGCCCTGATGGGGACTCTCAGGAAGTACATAGGAAGGGCACCTGACCTAGACTTGGGAGGTCAGGAAATCTGGGAGCTGAAGAAGGGTAGGGTTTGGCATGACTGGGAAGGGAGGGCTATGGTGGTTGTGTATTCTAGGTGAGGCACACTGCACATGCAGAGGCCTACATGTGGAGGGTCTGGACACATGTAAGTTCAACAAGGCTGGACACAACGTGGACAAGATGAGGCAGGAGAGGTCGTGTACTCATAGATATGTGTGGTCCTCTAGTGTCTGCAAACATGGTCCACTCTGATCCTAAAATCAACCCGAAGAGGTGGTCAAGGCAGGAATAGTCATCTTCATTTTAAAGATGAGCAAACAAAAGTTCAGAAGGATTAAATGGCTCGTCCAGGCTTAACAGTTGATTATAGGTGAAGTGTTGTAACAGTTCCTAGGCTGCTATCTGGATCATTATTAAACTCCTATTTTCCTTATTTCAAGCTAAGCAACAAGAGTGTTAAGACCAATCATGCTTTAAAATTTTATTTTTGTATCCCTCACAGTGCAAGTCACCTAGTAGGTGTTCAGTAAATGTGCCTGATGTTTACATGAATTGATTCATTTTCTATAACTTAATGAGAAGAGACGCAACAAATCGTAACCATGTAAAAGCAGATATGTGGATAGTAAAATACATGGGTTAAAATTAAGTACTGTTGGAAACCATTACAATGTCTCCGCATTGTAGCTAAATAATAGGTAAATATATGATGCTACATCCATACACTATTATATTATGCAGCAATTGCATTGATATGGATAGAGCTTTATAATATATTAAGTGGGGAGAGCAAGGTGTAAAATAGTGTATTTTAATATTTTATAGAATCATATGTATACTAAATGGTGTGGCAGAAGAAGAATAGACTATATTACTTGTTTATATGCAGACCTTTTTTTTTTGAGACAGAGTCTCATTCTGTCCCCCAGGCTGAAGTGCAGTGGCATGATCTTGACTCACTGTAACCTCCACCTCCCAGGTTCAAGCAATTCTTCTGCCTCAGCCTCCCAAGTAGCTGGGATTACAGGCATGCACCACCACGCCCAACTAATTTTTGTATTTTTAGTAGTGATGGGATTACCCCATTGTTGGCCAGGCTGGTCTCAAATACCTGACCTCAGGTAATCCACCCACTTTTGTCTCCCAAAGTGCTGGGATTACAGGCATGAGCCACCATGCCAGGCCAATATATAAACCATCACTTAAAGAAAACTCAACTGGTAATAGATGTTGCCCCTGGGGAGGGGAACTACATGGCAAAGGGATACTGGTAAGAGAGAATTTTATTGTACTCTTTTTCGAGCCATTTTATGGTATTTTCCAGTTTTTAAATTATAACAAATTTTAAATATTTTTTATTTGCAGCTCTGATTTCACTGTTTTCTTATTTCTTAGAGGTTTTGACTTACTATGAGATCTAAACAGAAACTAATCTTGTAGACTAGGTTTTTTTGTTTTTTTTTTTCCGCAGAATTTAATTTCAAAGGCAATGGTGTACTGGTAAGTGTTTAACACCGGCTCCCTAAGTAGTTTTGCTTTGAATATTGGTTGGTATTTTTGTTTATGTTAATGAAGAAGATGAAAGTAAAATAAGGAAGATACATATCAGAACTTCATCAATGATGTGAGCAATTTGCTAAATTGTGTAATGGTTTTCAAATACTAAAAAAATTTCTTGGTTTTTGTGATAGTCACAATGTAATAGCTAGAGATTACAGATTGTAAATTATTACCATTTTCTCTATCATGTTCTTAAGTCTAGACAATCAACAAAATAATAAATTTTACTTTGAGTTATGTCTTTTGACAATTTCCATCATGTAAATATTCCTACCAAGTTTGATTCTGAGCTCAATGATATATCACTGAACGTAGAATTAAGAAGAAACAAAGTAACTTTAAAAGATTAAGTGTTAGCAAAATACAGTAAAATAATTAGAAAGCAATGAGTTTTTAGAGTGTTTTCTACACTATTTTTAATATATATTTAATTGAAAGTTTATATTATTTAACTTGTATAACTGTGCTTAGCTTTTAAAAATTTAACAAGCAACTCTTGTGAGCCTGCACAAATAAGCTCCAACACATTCCTGGTCCTGTGGGAGAGAAGGCCACCTTTGGCTGATGGGATATTCCAGAATATCTTCCTAATTCCCCTGTGGTAGGAGCATATGAGGAATGAATTTAAATAAAAGGGTACCAGCATTTAGCTGACAAAGAAGAACCTTCTGACTTTACCCTGAGTAAAGAGAAATACTTAATAATTCTTGTTGATCAAAAATCAAATCTCAATACCAAGCCATTGAAAGGACAAGAGGGCACGAAACAGAGAGAGAAAAAGAAGAGAGGAAGTGAGAGATCGCCCCGGTGCTCCTTTCAGCTAAAACACTGTCATAACTTAAGCTTCTATGTTCCAAGTACTGTCTTTGTACTTTAGACATTACGTGGCTTCTAAGATTCTTCATTTCTTCATCTGTAAAATGGGGAGAAATAAGATGATCGTGAGAAAATAAAATGATGGCGGTTCATCAGAAACAACCCAATGCCCATCAGCAGGTGAATGAATAAACAAATTTTGATTTACCATATGATGGACTACTTCCAGCAACAAAGAAGAACGAACTCTACATACACACCACATGGATAAATATCACACTCTTTTAACTTGAGTTAAAGAAGTCAGACCCAAAAAACTATACATACTGTGTGAATCATTTCTATAAAATTCTAGAAAATGCAATCAAACATATGGTAACAGAAAGCAAATAGGTGGTTGCCTATGGGGAGGAATGGGAAGGAAGGATGACAAAGGAATACAAGGAGACTTTGGGAGGTAATGAAATGTTTGTTATTTTGATTGTGGTGTTGGTTCCATATGTCAAAATTTATCTAACCGTATCCTTTAAATAGTGCAGGCTATTATATGTCAATTATACTTCAATAAGCTGTAAAAGGTAGGAGAAACCAAAACACAGTTTTTTACTCCATGATTTCGAGTTCATAGTGAATCTTGTCATTTAAGAAGTCATTGACAGTTATGAATCCATTTTCCTTAGCAACATTTTCTCACTATGAAGGGAATGCAAAGTTTTCAAATAGTTTGTGCTCTTATCATGTCCCATGAGACCAAGTCACAGGCAAAGGATCATAAGCTATCATGTTTCAGACACTCAAAGACTTACAAAGTGTAGTGTGCGTTCGTTGCTTCAGTTCATGACTACAGACTCTGAGCTCTTCTCTTTTCCTGCTGCTGCCCATCTTCACACCAGGTTAGCAGTTTTGCAAATGGTTATTTGCCAAAATCACAGATCTAGTCTCTAGGAAAAGGAAAACAAACAAACAAAACAAAAAAAAACATGTATGACTTGCTTAAATGACAAAATTGGCTGTAGTCAATGTTTCTATTAAAGATTCAGTAGAGATAGGTAGATAGATGAGATAACTTTATATTTTTGAAGTGAAACATAAACATGGTACATATTTAAATATGAAACAGTATGTGGGAGAAACCTGAGTCATATACCCCTGTCATTTGTGGCCATTCTCTAATGGTGGCCAACGTTAAGAGATTTAACTAACTTTCTATATATATATATATATGGAATTATGCATTTGTATATTCTTCTCCTACCCCATTATTAAAAAAAAAAACCCACACTTTGGGAGGCCAAGGCAGGCAGATCACAAGGTCAGGAGATTGAGACCATCCTGGTTAATATGGTGAAACCCCGTCTCTACTTAAAATACAAAAAATTAGCTGGTCATGGCAGCATGCACCTGTAGTCCCCGCTACTCGAGAGGCTGAGGCAGGAGAATCGCTTGAACCTGGGAGGTGGAAGTTGCAGTGAGCTGAGATCGTGCCACTGCACTCCAGCCTGGGCAACAGAAAAAGACTCTGTCAAAAAACAAAACAAAACAACAAACAAACAAAACCCAGCAATCTGTGTTTCAACAAGTCTTTCACATAATCCTGATGCACACTGAAGTTTGTGAACCACTGACATTTATAGACTGAATTATGTCCCTCACCAAATTCTGTGTTGAAGCCCTAACCCACAGAGTGACTGTAATTGGAGATTACAGAGGTAATTAAGGTTAAATGAGGCCATAAGAGTGGGGCCCTAATCCCATAGGAGTAGTGTTCTTAAGAAGAAAGAAGAGGCTGGGCAGGCTGGCTCATCTGTAATCCCAGCACTTGGAAGGCTGAGGTGGGAGAATGGCTTGAGGCCAGGAGTTTGAGACCAGCCTGGGCAACATAGGGAGACTCTTTCTACAAAAAATAAAAACTAAAATAAAAGAAAAAGAGGAAGACATAGCAGAGATTTCTCTCTTTCCACATGAAGGAAGGCCATGTGAGGACACAGTGAGAAGGTGATGTCTACAAACCAGGAAGAAAGGCCTCAGGAGAAACCAACCCACCTCTGGCACCTTGATCTTGAATTTCCAGCCTCCAAAACTGTGAGAAAATAAGTTCCTATTGTTTAAGCCATCCAATATGCAGTATTCTGTTATGACAGTGCATGCAGACTAATATTCTGACCTTACATAATTATATCCTGACTTTATCAGTTGTGAAAGGTGGACGTCTTCATCCCAAATTCCCGAGGCAGGAATTATAAAGCCTTGTTCTGAGCTAGAAATGAGGATGAGGGGTGGGAAACAAGGGACAAATAAAGGGAGAAAACCCAGATGACATTTCAATTGGTCATCCCAGCTCATGTATTATTCATTTACTACTAGAGACCATAAAATATATACATTTATAATATCTCAAACTTGTGAAATCTCACCACTCATAGATAACTGCTTGACACATTGATATATCACTGAAGGCAATGGGACATTTTAAATTTTTATTTAAGTTTTTTATGATAGATACAATGTTTTCTTTTCTTAACAATGATCCTGCCTTATATAATTTTGTATCCATATTTTTTTACTAAAGTATATCTAAAGCATTTACCCCATGATGGGGAGGAAGTTGGATTCACTAGTTGGTGAGGAGAGGAGGTCACAAAGCTTTGGAGATGGGTCTTGAAGATGACCCAGGGTCTAGGCTGGATTTCTAGTTGTCCAAAATAGGCAGGCAGCTCTGAGCAAGCCATTACGAATCTAGGGGCAGTTACACACTTGGAAGTCAGTGGAAGTTGGCCTTATACCGGCACATCCATCCTAACTTTGCAGGACCCTTCTTGGTCAGCTATAGAGTTCAGGAGCTGGGTGCCAATTCAGGAAGGAAGAGTGGCAACAGCTAGGTAGGGGTACCTGTCCCAGGCCTTAAGGGTGCTTATTTATGGGTAAGGTGGCTGTGAGAAAAGAAATAAGGAGAAAGAAGGAGCTAAAAAGAGAAATGAAAGATAGAACGGTAGAGACAGAAACAAAGAAACTCCTGGATATCACTTCCAGTCACACCCACCAACATCCACCCTTGATTAGCCTAGACTTAGTCTCGACTGGATTAGGAAAGTAGTGGTAGGAATGGAGAGGATGCAGTTGATTCCAGAAATAATCTGTAGATAAAATTGGTCTAACATGATGACTGGTGGAGAAGGAAAGGGAAGAGTACAAAGAAGTTTCTCAACCTCTGCTAAGAATAATCTGGAAGACTTGTAGACCTACAGAATTTCCAAGCCTTCCATGGATACTCTAATTTAATAAGTCTTAGGCAGGGTTCAGGAATCTGTCTGTCATTCTTACTGTGGGAAGAATGACTTCTGGGTCTCTGGCTTAGGTACTTGGACAGCAGTAACATAATTAACTGACTTCAGTTTTAAAGATGTTGAGTTTAAAACGCCTTTGGAGCACCAAAATAATGGTGACTAAATCTGTTGAGTGTTTACCTTCAATACAATCTAATCTATGTACCATTCTTCTGAGGGAATTACAGTACTATTATTGTATTCACTATGCAAGTGAAGAAACTGAGCTCTAGAGACATTAAATTATTTTTCATTATTTAGATTGCTATTAAAGGGCAAATTTGGGTTTTAAACCTAGGCACATCTTATTGCAAACACTTTAGCCTTTTTAACTATGCTTTACTGGTTATACCCTTAGGTGGTATTACCTGAGTCAAATTACAGGTTAGGGCTGAAGATGTTTAAAAACAAAATTTGTTTCAGATTTCCCAAGGAAGCCTGCAGAAAGAGGAGAGTACTGGGCCAATGACGGAGCTTTGTTCCTGTTGGAAAAGATGAACAGAGGAAAAGGCTTTGAGGTTCATAGAGATTCAAGGAGAACCAGGAGACGGGTGTCTCACAAACTAAGCAAGCTGAATTGCAAGAAAGAGTGAATTTAAACTCATCACAGAGTTCCAGTAAAATAAATTATCCATTGACTTTGGCAATGGGGTATAATTTTTTTTTTTTTTTTTTTTTTTTGAGACAGAATCTTGTTCTGTTGCCCAGGCTGGAGTGCAGTGGTATGATATTGGCTCACTGCAACCTCCGTTTTCTGGGCTCAAGTGATCCTTGTACCTTAGTCTGTGGAGTAGCTGGAATTACAGGTTTGCGCCACCATGCCTGGCTAATTTTTATATTTTTGGTAGAGATGGGGTTGGCCATGTTGGCCTGGCTGGTCTTGAACTCCTGGCCTCATGTGATTTGCCCACCTCAGCCTCCCAAAGTACTAGGATTACAGACATGAGCCACCACCCCAGGCCCAGGGTATAATTTTTGATCTTTGCCCAGGAAGGTGTGGGGAGAAGCCCAGTCTCTGAAGATTAAGGAGTGAAGAGATGAGGAAATGGATTGTTAAATTAAAAAATTACTCAATGATGCTTATTAAAGATGGTAGGAAATACTTTATTCAGGACCACTGTGATTGACTTTATTCAGGCATCTCTACAATGGGGTCTGCAGGGAGGGAGAGACATTGGTCTCAACTCCAAGTGCAGCATGGACAAGTGGGAATTTACAGCCAAGGAACAGGATAGGGGTCAATGGATGGGAAATTACTAAGAAGAAAAATCAGGGGGATTCTGACTAAACCAACCTAAGAAGACTCTTGCTGAAGTCAGGCCAGAGTGACCAGGCATCACCTCAGAGATGGTGGAGGGTGAGGAACCCATCAGATATAAAGGGTGATCAGATTTTGGGTGGTGCGGGGGATGGGGAGGTCTTGCTAAACTGACTTAGTGAGTGTACACCAATTTTCCAAGGGGCTCAGCTATAACAGAATAATTCCAGAAAGTTATACATTTGTTAACTGCACTCATCTCTAAGTAATATGATTATTACTTCATTTCCTGGCTTCTTTTTTCTCCCTGAGGCTGAAGGATGACCTTAGCCTTAGGAACTATTGTTTTGATTGAGAAAGGGCAGGGCTGGAGAAGGGGCAATTTGCAGAAAGCAAGGTTTCCCTTAGGTAGCCTGTGGTGGATGGCAGGAAATAAACTGTGGTCTTACCTTCACCTGGGAGCAGAAAAGCTAAGGAAACTAAAAAGAACATGCAATATCTTTTTTAAAACATGTAATTTCAACTTTAAAAAGTAACCATGTATTGATTATAAAATTTTTAATAGGAAACTTATTTAAGAACAAGTTTGAAATTCAAGGTCAAAAAGGACGTAAAGCCATGACCAGAGGGGCTTTGTTGGAAAGTTTTTCAAGTTGGGGCTACTTATGCTTACTGACAGATGGAGGGAAAAGAGGGTGGAAAAACAAGAGTTTCATAGATTAGGATGCCAAAGGTGTAATCAGGCTGGGAAAACTGGAGCCTGGGAGAGAGAGGAAGCCAGACCTTAGGAATGACCATCCCTTCACCTGTGGACAATCCCTCTAACATTTTCGATCTCTACTTCTAATCTGTTTTCCACATATTTGTGTAAAGTGCTTTCATTACACAACTGGTCATCATTTTGCAATGTAATTTTTTTCACTTAGAATTAGGTTTTATCATGCTGTTAAATATTATTTTAAAATCATATTTCAGTGTCTAATGATCCCTTATGTAGATGCTACATTTTTAGGGCTACCAAAATATATTTTCCAAATTATTCTCTAGGAAAAGCATATCCATTTCTTTCCCACCAGAGATATATCAGTCTTACTTCACCAGACGCTCACAAGCTGTAGTATTATCATTTTTTTCCATCATTGCCAATTTGACAGGGAAAATAGGGTGTAGAGTTGTAGATTTTAATTTGCATTTATTTGGTTATCTTCAAGGTTAGTCATCTCCTTGGGTTTATTAATTATGTATTATTTCTGCTTTAAAATGTTTATGTCCTTTGCCCCTGTCTATGTGATAATTTTGCTTTCATTAATTTGAAATAACTTTTTAATAGCAAAAAAAAATACTTGCCATCCTGATCATATATTTTTAATAAAAAAATATTTCCAGGCATAACCAAACTATAAATACCATATTGCAGCTATTGTAATGTGATGAATGACAGTATTTGAAAATATCTGTATATGTTTTTCTTTGCTGACTATATGTTTTAAGTACCAGTAGGCATTATTATCATCATCATTATCGTGCTTCATTTACTTCAGGTATTCTTTTACTTAATTTTTACTTGAACTAAAGATTTTCAACTATTATTACTGTGTGGCATTTCACTAATGCCAATAAAAAGTGAGTTTCTTCATGGAATACCCAGAGTTGAGAAGTGGGCAGTGGATGAGCTGTACTGCTTTTCTGTAAAAAATCTAATTCCTTCCACAAATGAAAATGAAAATAACTCCAACATTTCATAGTGACTAGGAGTGGCTACTATGGAGATGGAGTCGCCCAGGCCTGTCTTGAAGTCCCAGGCTCAAGTAATCATCCCACCTCGGCCTCCCACAGTGCTGGGATTACAGGCGTGAGCCACTTCGCCCAGCCGAATTATTAAATACTACCATTTTAACTGCCCTGCTCTAACTGAAACTTGCATTCCAGTAAAGGAGAGCCAGCCAGGGAGTGGTATCTTCTTGTGTAGAAATTTCAAAAGTTGAAAAGAGGGAGAATAAATATTGTTTTAACCTCCAATTACTTCTTCTTCTTCTTCTTCTTTTTTTTTTTTTTTTTTTTTTTTTTTTTGACAGGGTCTCACTCTGTTACCCAGACTGGAGTGCAGTAGCTGTAACAATCAAGCTCCTGCACTTACTCCCCATTTACTACCAGCAATGTATCCATGGGCTGTGCTTCCTCTCTGAGTTTCAGTTTCTTCCTGTGTAAAATGGGAATGCTAAGTCTTGCAGAATTTTTGTGAGAGTTCAAAGAACGGATTCATGGACAGTATTTAGTTCTAGGCCTGACACATGACAAGTGCCCTTAAGTGGCACCATTGTTGGTTTCATTCGATGCAATGCCATTGCCGAGAGGATCTCCTCATGCTATGATGTACTGCTTTTAATGTGATTCTGCTTTTCAAGCATCTTTTAGAAATCCCTACAACTACCAGTCCTCTTAAGTTCCATTCTGTATATAGACCTAACTTTGATTCTTTTATGGTATTATGATAAAATAATATATGTAGAACCTAACTATTATTTCCTGGTCATCAGCTCAGTGACAGTTTTTCTGATAAGGGACCTGGGTAAATTGATTAGTTACCCATTTAACAGCATCAAAAAAAAAATTACTTTGTGATTAAATAAGTTAGCAGTTGCGTGAGAAACTTCCAAATATTCAAAGATACCAAGGGAACTTAGATGTTGGTTAGTATGGGAAGGTAAAAATAAAATAGGAGAGTTGCTTTCATCTGCCCATAAAAGAGAAGAAATAAGTTTGAGATTCTCATAGCTACCGATAATGAACGGAGAATCATTTGTTCTTATGTAAAAACCCAGCATTAGGAGTCACATGGCAAGTTGTAGCTGCTTAAAATGCAAAAAAAATTAGTGGCCAGCTTTTGATTCGTGGTTTGGTTTAAATTCTGTCAATGAGTTAAAATGCTACTATTTAATAATTCGGCTGGGTGAAGTGGCTCATACCTGTAATCCCAGCACTGTGGGAGGCTGAAGTGAGATGATCGCCTGAACCTAGGACTTCAAGACCAGCCTGGGTGACATAGGGAGACTCCATCTCTACAAAAAACACAAAACATTAGCTGGGTGTGGTGGGCACACCTGTAGTTCCAACTACCTTGGAGGCTGAGGCAGGATTGCTTTGCTTGTGCCAGCCACTGCACTCCAGTCTGGGTGACAGAGCGAGACCCTGTCAAAAAAAGAAAAAGAAAAAAAAAGGAAGTAATCGGAGGTTAACACAATATTTATTCTTTCTCTTTTCAACTTTTGAAATTTCCAGACAAAAAGAGACCGCTCCCTGGCTGGCTCTCCTTTACTGGAATGCAAGTTTCAGTTAGAGCAGGGCACGTGCTTCAGCACAGCATACCAGGGCAGGCCCGGTGCAGGGCTCGATGTGGCTCCTCTGTGCACACTCGTTGAAAGAGCTGTCGTCAAAGATCAGATAACAGTTTAAATAAATGATCTCCAAGCTGACTCTCCTTTTTTCATGCTGACTCCCCTTTGTATCTGATGGGGACACATACTTGAAATTTCTCCAGACATGCTCAGCTCAGCCCCTTATAGCTCTCCTTTTGTCTGTATTGATTCTTTCCCATGGGGTCCCAGGGAGGCTAAACGAAACTCCAGGGAGTAATGTGGTTACACTCTGTCTCCTTACTGCATACTAGAATTTGCTCAGAAAATGAGTAAATTTGTAACTAAACTAGGGTACCTTCATGCCTTCAGTTGTTCAACACAGAAAAAGCTAAAGATATTTAAACAATAATAAAAATAAAAAACCAAGCTGACTCTTGTTCTCCCACCCCAGTGAATACCATTTTCCTTTCCTCCACACGACTCAGGACGAGTGCACCTGGGCCCTTGGAAACCTCCCCTGCAGCAGAGCTCTTAAGAGCCAGGATTTTTGTTTTTCAGGTAACAAAATGCATACAAGTTTATGGTTACATAAAAACATGGTAACACATGGAAAACAGAAAAATGCCAGTCACGCAAGTAGGAACATTGAAAGCATTGCCTTCCCATGGAAAACAGATAACCAGTATCAACTTCCTGGCATATCCTCTCAAAAGTAATCTTCTATGTGCTTATGTCTCTACATAAGTACAGAGATAGCAATGATGCATTTTCAGGAGGGAACATCTTTTAGTCTGCTACAAACTCACTTTTTTAAAAAGAGACAAATCTTTTTGTTATAATAGGAGGAAAATTATGGCTTGTTGGTTTAGCTCACAGGTATAACCCAGCACTTAAAACAGTGGTTGGTCCAATAACCACTTGTTTGAAAGAACGAATGAATGAAAGCAATAACATCACTGTTAAACAAAAAAAGCTGCTCAATATTGAGACTGTCTGTTTATGTATTTTTCTTTCCTTGCATCTTATTTTCCAATGTGCAACCCTTGAGCAATTCTTCATGACAAATTATAATTGCTCTGTTCAGAAAGGTCTTTAAAAGTATCTTGGGGTCTTTATGGTGAGCATGTCCAAGGTCTAAATCAAAAGTTTACGGAAGTTGATTGAAAAAGCCAACTCAGTGGTGAGCCCCATATTTTTGTTTATTCAGAAATAAACAAAACCTTTGAGCATCTGGCCTGATCAGAATATAAGAGACTAAAAAGTCAACATTTGATTTGTAGAGAAGGGAAAATCTTCTACCCTTCTGGGTTCTCAACTGGGTCCCTTATAAAAAAATACAGACTAACATAAAAGACATTCAGAAGTTTATGTGCCTTCGTATCTCATATATATATAAGAGAAATTCAGAGAATAAATAACATAGGAGGTGGCTCTGAATACAGACTTAAATACAATCTTCAGCTGAAAATAAAGAAAAAAGGGTGTGTGGATTCCCAAAGGCTTAGTCTTACAGGGTTGCTTGAGTGTTTAAAGTGTGCATGGAATGGGGCGAGGGATGGGAATAGAGAACAAAGTAGGATCACATGTTTTCTGCCATTTTCTACATAGAATTCCTACCAAAAAAATATTTAATCTGAATCTAACTGTGAGAAACGATCAGACAAACCTGGATCGGGGACTGGGCTCTTTAAAAAATGAGCCAGCCTTTCACGTGAGCTACCAAGAACTGCAGTAAAGTTTAGAGGACAGACATTTTTTCTATTGCCTCTTATTTCCATTGTCTAGATTCTGAGAGTGAGCTTGCCAGAAATAAGGCTCTTTTGCTCTGGAAATTAAAATAATTTAATACAGAGCATGGCAAAGTCACATTCATTACCTAATTAACAGGAACATTTCTTCTTGATTAAAGTTTGTTGACATCATTACCTTAGACCAGAAGCCAAGAGAATGCAGCTGTCCCTAGAATGTATATTCCTGAGTTAATAGAATTAAAGCCAGATTCATGCTGTGCAACTTGGAATTCTCCCTTGTATATTCCTAATCACTGGAGCTTCTGTATTAGTCCATTCTCACACTGCTATAAATAACTACCTGAGACTAGGTAATTTATAAAGAAAGAGGTTTAATTGACTTACAGTTCTGCAAGCTGTGCAGGAGGCCTCAGGAAACTTACAATCATGGTGGAAAGTGAAGGGGAAGCAGGCACTGTCTTCACAAGGTGGAAGGAGAGAGTGTAAGGGAGGAGGTGCTGCACACTTTCAAACAACCATTTCTCAGGAGAACTCACTATCACGAAAACAGCAAGGGGGACATCTGCCATCATGATCCAACTACCTCCCACCAGGTCTCTCTCCTAACATTGGGGACTACAACTCAACATGAGATTTGGTTGGGGTCACAGAGCCGAACCATGTCACCTCTCAGGCAGTTAGTGTCTGACAAGATATTGGCATCTTGGAGTTTTTCTCTATTCTCTCTGTTCAATTCCACTGTGCAAAGTGGTCCTAGCCATAGAATAAATGTGGTTTCCATTTGATAATGGTTTGAGATACGGTTTCTCATAAAGCAAAGGAAGCACCCACTAGTTCTAAAGTGTATTTACTATCAAAAGTCTAAGGTGGAGAAAAACACGAGAGGCACCCCTCCTTCTAAGCATCGCATTGCACCATTGCCTTTGGAAAGCTAAAACTCTGCCATTCCATTTTAACACTCAGAAATATGACCAAGGAGGACACTTCAGTAATCACCAAATTTGCTTGGGTGAATTGTGTTTAGAGTACTTTTTTTTTTTTTTCTTTTGAGACAGAGTTTTACTTTTGTTGCCCAGGCTGGAGTGCAATGGTGCAATCTCGGCTCACTGCAACCTTTGCCTCCCAAATTCAAGTGATTCTCCTGCCTCAGCCTCTGGAGTAGCTGGGATTACAGGTGCCCACCACCATGTCCAGCTAATTTTTGTATTTTTAGTAGAGACTGGGTTTCACCATGTTGGCTAGGCTGGTCTTGAACTCCTGACCTCAGGTGATCTGCCCTCCTCAGTCTCCCAAAGTGCTGAGATTACAGACGTGAGCCACCACACCCAGTCCATAGATTACTTTTATTAGTTAGTTGGCTCAACTCATATTTATTAATTTCCTGCTATATACAGGAATTATGGAAGATACTGCTATGAGTAACAGAGTGGAGGTCACTGATGGAAATGGGCAGTCAATGGGCAACTAATTATATAATTATCTATTTAGGTACTTAAATAGAATTAAGAAAGGGGCTGCAAGATGAATGTATATGATACCTGGACAGCATGTAGTAGGAGGACCTATTCTATCTGGGGACACAGAAATGCCTCCCTAAAGAAGCAGCATTGACCTGGGCTCTGAGGAGGAGTAGGAGTTGACCAGAAGGAGGGTGGAGGGCACAAAGGGTATTTCCTAAAAGAAGGCCAAAGTTGTGGGTCATAGAGTGCTTTGAGACACCTGACAAGATGAGGTAAGCAGAGGTCAGAGGGCCTTGCCAGTAGGTTTAAGTGTCTGGTTTTAGTTTGGACAGCAATGGGATGCCACTGAATGGTTTACCCTGGTGAGTGACACTGCAGAATAGTGAGCCTGTGGACACTCAGAAATTATCTTTGTGTATAAATCTTTGTGTGCCATTCAGATGACTTCATTAGGATATACTCCTAAATAGAAAATTAATTAGGTCAGAGGATGTAAAGTTGGGTTTTGTTATTGCTATCTTTGATTTTAAGAAAATTTTTATACACATTAAAATTGTAGAGAATAGTGTGAGGAATCTCCATGTGCCTATTTCGTAGCATTAACAATGATCAGTGTACAGTACAACCAGGCACTCTCCATCTACACTCCATGCAGGCCCACCCAATCTCCAATGGAGAATTTTGAAGCAAATTCCAGACCTTGTTATATTATCAGTAAATACTTCAATATGTAGTTTTAAAACATGAAAAGACTTTTCATTTTTTTCTTTAACTACCAAACCCTAATTACATCTAATAATAATAACAATTCTTTAATATGACCAAATATCCATATAGTGTGATTTAAACATTTTTAAAGTTTTGGATATATGTTGTTAAACTGCTTTTTGGAAATTCTGAACACATTTATATTCTCACCTACCACATTAGAGACTGAAGCTCATCAAATCTCCATCAAACTTGAGTATTATTTTTCTTACCTTCATCAGTCTAATAAATAAAAAGTAGTATCTTATCAATGTTTAAATTTGCATTTCTCTTATTACCAATATGGTTGAACATTTTTCCATATGCTTATGAATTATTTATATTTCCTCTTTTGTACACTATCTGTTCCTGGTCCTTACGTGTCTACCAAGGGGCCATCTGGCTATTGTTTAAACATATATAGTGACAAAAACACTTCCATTTCTAGGGCAGTAGTCCTCAAAAAGAGGCTATCATTGTTAGAAAAAGCCTTACACTGAACTGAAGTCTTTTTGTTAAATTTAGTATCTTCTTAGTTCTATCAAGCGGAGCTTCCGAAAATATCTATCTCAGTAGATGACATCCTTCTAAATGTTTGATGACAATTAGTGTAGTCCCCTAAATTCTCCAACCTAACATTCTAGTTCCATTAACCATTCATTTACTGTAATTTCTAAGCTCCTCATTATTGTGACCATTCTCTCCTAGAAACACTCAAGAGAATTATGTTGAGAAACACTCAACACAAAAATGTTTTTCTCTCTCTTTCTTCCTTTCTTTCTTTCTTTCTCTCTTTCTTCTTTCTTTCTTTTTTCAGGGTGTCACTGTCGCCCTGGCTGGAATACAGTGGTGTAATCATGGCTCACTGCAGCCTCAACTTCCCAGGCCCAGGTGATCCACCTCAGCCTCTCGAGTAGCTGGGACTAGAGATGTGCACCACCACCAAATCCAGCTAATTTTTGCATTTTTAGTAGAGATGGGGTTTGCCATATTGCCTAGACTGGTCTCAAACTCCCAGGCTCAAGTGAGCCACATGCCTCAGTCTCCCAAAGTGCTAGGATTGTACAGGCATGAGCCACTCTACTCGGCCTAATGTTTCTAATAAAGTGTCTTTCTCTGACTATTTTTCTTTCTACAAAATGGCTTGTATTGCAAAATAGATAATTCTTTAATTCTTGCCCTCTATTCTGTAAAATTGAGTATACCTCTATATTTTTTAAGGTCTTGAGATGTAGGTCAAACTTTAACATAGAATTAAGCTTTTAGAATTAGAAAGAATCCATTGTAAATGATTTTATTTAATATTACTGTGATATTTTAATCAACTAAAATAGTATATTCAACCTGAGAAAGGTGATTTTTAAAAATTTTAAAAATAAAATAAACTAGTACCAACAGCAGTTATTTGGGTGCTATACAAACCCAAGACAGCATTTGACAGTGAGAGCAGGTTTCTGCTTTAAAGTGCAGCTTTCAGTGTACATTTTCCTAACTTTTAAGGATTCTGCAATAATTAGACCATGAAATATTTTCCCCTTATGTAACGGCAAATGATTTTTTTAAATCACAGACTGTCAGCTATGGAAAGCACTTTAGAGACCCTTCCAGTCCACCCTCCCTCCCCAGTTTTCCAGAGAAACAAGCTGAAGTTCGGGGAGGCTAAGAGCGTTACTAAGGATACATACCGTGGAGTCAGGGCGTCTTTCTGAGGTAGAAGTCCATTGGTCAGTCTTTTCTGTAGATGTTTTTCAGCTTCTGAAAGAGATTGGTCACTGTGATAGATGACACAGGACCCCTTTTGATTCCCAAAAGATTTTCCTGTTTAAAGCTGTAACAGGTGATAGAATCTGCCAAAATAACTATGGTGAGAACAGGAAAGGGCTCACAAAGAATACCACCTTTGGATATTAATTATGAGGAATCTAGACAGGATTTTATTGTGAATTGTCTTTTCCAAAGAAAACCACAACAATATACCTTTAAGAAGTTTTTATCACCATTAAATCTACAGATCTGGCCGAGCGCATTGGCTCACACCTGTAATCCCAGCACTTTGGGAGGCCAAGGTGGGCGGATCACAAGGTCAGGAGATCGAGTCCATCCTGGCCAACATGGTGAAACTCTGTCTCTACTAAAAGTACAAAAAATTAGCCAAGCGTAATGGCACATGCCTGTAGTCCCAGCTACTCAGGAGGCTGAGGCAGGAGAATCGCTCGAACCCAGGAGGCAAAGGTTGCAGTGAGCTGAGATTGCACCACGGTACTCCAGCCTGGGTGAAAGAGCAAGATTCTGTCAAAAAAAAAAAAAATCTACAGATCTATTAGAGATAATAAGCTGTTGGTTTAAAACATGAAAATCTGAGTGGTTTATTACATAGCAATAGATAACCCGAACAGGTTATCACCCCCAATTCTTATTTGTGTTTTTTTATAAACTGTTTCTCAATGAATAGAAATTGTTAACAGAGCGCTAGTGAACAGTGCGTAAAAATATTTGGTTCCCTAATGCTAATGTTTAAAACCACTGACCCTCTTTCCCAACCCTATATATTTAGTTCATATGTTGTATTTTAATCCTTGTCACAGCCCTTGAAGAAAGATACTGCCATTCCCACTTCACAGATGACGTACTCCAGACCGAAAGAGAAGAAACGTTCCTGGCAGGTAATGGGGCCAGATTCAGACATACAGCTCTCTAACCTTAAATCTGCAGTTCCTTCTTTCAACATTGGCAAAAAGGCAACACCTTTATTTGCTCTACGAGAAGTCCTGGCTATAGTTGAACATTAGGAATTAGAATAAAAATCAGGGCCTGCCAAGTCTATCTCTACTGATAAATGGCAAAAATCATACAGTTGGCCCTCGAACAACATGAGAGTTAGAGGCACCAACCCCTGTGAAGTCAAAACTTCACGTATCACTTCTGACTTCCCCAAAACTTAACTACCAATAGCCTACTGTTTAGCAAAATGCTTCCTGGTAAAATAAACAGTCAATATTTTGTGTGTTATATGTATTATATGTGTATTCTTACACTAAGGTAAGCTAGAGAAAAGAAAATGTTATTAAGAAATTTTAAGGACTAGAAAATATATATTTACTATTCATTAAGTGGAAGTGGATCGTCATAAAGGCCTTCATCCTCCTCATCTCCATGCCTAGTAGGCTGAGGAGGAAGAGAAAGAGGAGGCCTTGGTCTTGTTGTCTCAGGGGTAGCAGAGACAGAAGAAAATCCACACATAAGTGGACCCACAAAGTTCAAACCTGTGGATTTTTTTTCCAGTTCTTATGGTTGCATTTAAACACAAATAAAATGTAGACATGGGCTGTCTGTTCACTTTCCCCGCGGCACAGCCGGGCATTGGGACTGGTGACTCTGAGAGCCAGGTGGGCTGTTCTTTCCACCACGGCTTTGCTGCTCTTGGAGGAAACACTGAGTGATCTCAGCACGGTAAGATTTGTTGCACACCAGCAGCACTTCCAGCTCCTTGAAGCTGTGGATCAGGAACTTTCAGAAGCCACTGAGCAGCATGCACTTTCTTTTGTTGTTGTTTCTCCCATAACCAGTGTTGGGCATCAAGATCCGGCCCTTAAATCTTCTACAAACCCTGTTGTCGATACTGCTGGGTTTCTGCCAGGTATGCTTAATTTTGACATATGAGTGTGATCCAGATGAATGTCTTGGTCCTGGTATTGATGATCATGGGCCTCACGAGGAGCCTGAGTGTGGCCCTGATGCTAAGTGGGAGATGGCTGCCACCTGCATAGGCAGCGCCAAGGAAGAGAGCTCAAATCCAGGTTGTTCAACGATCAACTGTAATCATCTGACAGTGTTATTGTGAAGATTAAATAAGAAAATGCATATAAAGCAGTAAGCATAGTACTTGTCTGTGGTAGATGGTCTCCAATACGGCCTCCAAATAATCCCTCCCACCTGGCACACACATGCAGCTCCTCACACCAACTGGTAGAGTCTGTTGCCTCCCTCGTTGAATCTGGGTAGACTGATAATTTCTTTTTTTTCTAATTTCTAAAATCTGCATGGGGACATTTACAAAATTGGGGGCAAGATGCAAGCGGCATGTTTAGTCGTTGCTGTGGAAATTAATAATTCAGCAGTACTTATGACACACTTATTACATATACTTTTAAATGACCTCCATGATTACAGAACTCAAAATGGTTTTTGTCCCTTTTAAAAATAAGACAAATACATAGCAAGCCTCCAGCATGCTTGGGTCTGCAGTGATCCTATGCATTCCTTCAGTGCTTGCTAGAACAGTTTTGAAACGGTTTGGGGCCTTGCCCTGCTCCATCCAGAGCAAGGTTATAGAAATTTCAGACAATAAAAAGAAAAAAAAAAAAGACAAATACAGATAGGTGAATGTATAGAAAGCGAATCTAGTGAAATCTATTCCCAGAGATAATGTTCAACAAGTATTGAGATCAACTGAGGAAATTTTAAGTGTGACTTAGTTTTGATGGACAGATTCAGTGAAAATGATTCTGGGACTTCCAAGCCTGGTCCTTAAGAAGGCTGCTTCTTCTCTTTTAAAATAATCCCTCTTGGAATGCTTGTGACGGCCATGCTGTAAAGAAGCCCAGGTTAGCCACATAAGGGAGAACTGAGGTATCCTGGCCACAGCCTCAGCTGATTCTGGTCCTCAGTCAGTCTGCCAACTGAATGCAGTATTACATGAGTAATTTCAGGAGAGACCAACAGAAGAACTGCCCTACAACATTAGGGATTGTGAGAAATAATTTGTTGTTTTAAACAACTATACTTTGGGATGGTTTGCTATTTAGTAATAGATAGTAGAATGTTTTATTATTTTTGTTACTGTCATTCAGAAGACCATATAAAAATAATGGGGGCCGGGCACGGTGGCTCACGCCTGTAATCCCAGAACTTCCGGAGGCTGAGGCAGGTGGATCACTTGATATCAGGAGTTCAAGACCAGCCTGATCAACATGGTGAAAAGGAAATATTTGTGTTTGCAAATAATTTTCAAAAACCACACCTCCACGGAAGATGGCAAATGAAGTATAAAGTACATCCCTTTCCAAGTCTTCACTTAAATGACACCTAAGGGTTTGGGTTTTGTTTTGGATTCAAGCATAAGCCCATAATGCTGTGGAGAACAACAGCAACAAAAGTATGAAAGCTCAGAAGCAAGACAGGTAGCAACTGACTCTGAAGAGAGGAAAAACTAGGCAGATCTGCAGGGAGCAGTACCTCAGACTGATCGCCTCAGGTCCAGAGTTCGAGGCTGAGTCAGGAGAATCGCTGGAACCTGGGAGGCAGAGGTTGCAGTGAGCTAAGATTGCACCGTTGCACTCCAGCCTGGGCAACAAGAGCAAAACTCTATTTCATGACCTCATCTTAACTAATTATATCTGTAATAGCCTTATTTCCAAAGAAGCCCACGTTTTGTGGTACATGGGTTAGAACTTCAACATATGAATTTTGAAGGGGACACAATTTAACCTATAACACTGAGCTGTAGTGGGAATACTGAGAACCTATCTCATTTAATCCTCATGACAACTCATTGCAAATAACATTATTCTTATTTAGCTGACAAGAAAGCTGAGACTCAAGGAGGCTGAGTAATTTGTCCTAGCTGCCTTGGTTATAAATGCAAACACAGAATTCAAATTCAGGACAGTTTGAACCCAAAGTTCACTTTTTGTTTCTGCTGTATTATGCTCCTTGCCTCAATGACTGGTTGCCTCAAGAAATGGGTAAACATCAGTAAGTCCCTTAACTCAAATATGATAATATTCATTTTGCAAGATTACTTAAGAGAAGTTTGAAAGATTTAAATGAGGTAACTTGTAAATGTTTATTTGGGAGTCTGCACCCCTGTACAGGCACAAAATATCCTTCTATCCATGCAGAGAATCCTGACAGAAAAACTATGCATACAGTTTTGGAAGGCTTTAGAGAAATTTAAAATGTATTTGAGTTACTTTAGTCTACCTTATCACTGTTGAACTAATGAATAGAAATTTGGTTGCTGCAGGTGGATGTGTCCTAGCCACATTTAGACCCAGAATGTCAGATACTTCTATGTTTTCCTGAAATGAGGTTTCCTAACTTCAGGTAGTGCTTAGCTCAGGACAAGGTTCATGGCTCCTGCTTAATTATGTTGTATGATAAATGAACTAGTCAGTAGATAAATACATCGATCAATCAAATAATTCTTAAATCAATTTTTAGATTTCAGGAAACTGTGAGACTCTCTAACCAATGTATAAAGAATCCTTCTTTTGTACTTGCTACTCTGGTATATTATTTTAAATTTCCAAAATATGTGGGACTATTTGCAGATCCCATATAGGTCTACGTCTTCTACAGGAGACCTACCAATAGCAAAGAGACATCTGGTATTTTATTTCCATTGCAGATGGTTTGGAATTGGGCTTTTCCCCACTGTAGTAGGCATGACTGCATTTCCACAGAGACTGAAATCTTCTCAATCTTCTCTATCTTTGCCTTTGTCACATAAAGATGGTCATAGGGTGCTAGTGCCGTGCAAAGTACTGTCATTACTGCCAACAGGGAATGCAGCACAGAGGTTTCCCTGTTGGCTTCAAGAGTCCTAGGAGTGGCCTTCATTGACCAGGTTTATCCTTAACAAGAGTTAGCTATAAAACTTCTCTTAACAGTCTTTATAAAGGGCAATGACTGAGTCATTGAGTTCTGTGGCACGCTTATTTCTAAGGGGATGTGAATTTGGTGCTGTCTTCAGTATTTGGCATCTATGAGGTTAACTGTTACAGGCTATAACATTGGTTTCTGTATCAAGAAATTAAATGATTGCTAATGAGACATTTAAAATACTATTTAGAATGAAAGGTTATTTCCTGATTTCTTCCTAGGGCAGGATGTGGTTTCTAGAGAATTTGATTTTTGTTAGCTTAAACATATCTTTATTTTTAATTGAAATTTTTCTTGAGATAATTGTAGATTCATATGCAGTTGTAAGAAATAATGCAGAAATCCTGCATACCTTTTACCTACTTTGAAACATATCTTTTTCAGTGTTTTGGGGTTATTTTCATATTTAGGTGATGAAATTATTTTCATCTAATGCAGTACTATTGATTATTCACATGAATAATGCAGAAAAGTTGGTCAACATTTTACATGCTCTTTAATATTTGAAAGGAAGAAGTTGCTCTAATTTATTCCTAAGGTTTCATCCACTTCTGGTATTCTATCAGAATCTGCAATTAAGATCTCTAACAAACCCACGGTCAACACTGTTCCTGTGTAGCCCATGAGATAAGGATGGTTTTTGCATTTTTAAGTAGTTGAAAAAAAATCAAAAGAATAGTAACTTTTTATGATATGTGAGAATTACACAAAATTCAAATTCAGTGTCCATAATAAAGTCTTATTGGAACATAGACTCATTTATTTACAGATAGCTGCTTTCACATTACAATAGCTACAGTCGAGACCATCTGTCTCACAAAGCCTAAAGTATTTGCTATCTGACCCTTTTAAAATCATTCATATCCTTTAATCCTGGAATGCCACTTCTAGGAATTTACCCTAAAGATAAAGCAGAAATATCTAACACTAGGAGATTCATTACCTATAATATATCACCTTCATCAGGTGGAGAAGCATGCAGGATATGTTACATAAGAGTGTTTAAGCCAGGTGAGGTGGCTCACACCTGTAATCCTAGCACTTTGGGAGGCCAAGGCAGGTGAATCGCCTGAAATCAGGAGTTTGAGACCAGCCTGGCCAACATGGCAAAACCCTGTCTCTACTAAAAATACAAAAATTAGCTGGGTGTGGTGGCACACACCTGTAATCCCAGCTACTTGGGAGGCTGAGGCAGAATTGCTTGAACCCAGGAGACAAGAGTTTGCAGTGAGCCAAGATCTCACCACTGCACTCCAGCCTGAGCAACAGAGCAAGATTTTGTCTCAAGAAAAAAAATGTTTAATTTCCTACCTCATAATACTTTGTAGTTATTCTAGTGATAATTACATAGTATATTTATATTCACTTTAGAATCGAGCCAGTTTTTGAGATGCCATTTTGCACCTATCAGATTTACAAAATCTTAAAAATCAGAGTATTGGTAAAGAAGCAAGAATTTTCATACACTTATGATAGAGTGTAGTGTAAATTAGATCAGCTACATTGGAAAACAATTTTTCAATTTCTAGTAAAATTGAAAACACACTTATTCCCCATCATGTCCATTTCTATATAAACGTTCTAGAAAGATTTTTTCACATGTGCATAAGGATAAAAAATCAGGGCAAAAATATTTATAAACACAATTTTTAAAGCTATATAAGAACTAGAAACATTCTACATGTCTACCGTTAGGAAAATGTATTAATAAAATATGTTTTATTCATGTAAACTATATATCATCAGGATTAGATATTATATTATACTTTTGTATTATTGAATAAAAAAGTAAGGTGCAAAATGATATGTATATTATATTTATGTGAAAGTATAAAAATCACAAAAACTATTATGCATAGTCAGCCCTTAGTATCTGTGAGTTTCACATTCATGAATTCAACCAACTGGGATAAAAAATATTCGGGGAAAAATGTGGATAAACATGTACAGACTTTTTCTTTTTTCATCATTCGTCTGTAAATAATAAAGTACTACAACTATTTACACAGTGTTTACATTGTATTAGGTATGATAAGTAATCTAGAGACAATTCAAAGTATATGGGAGGATATATGTAGATTACATGTAGATTAATGCAAAAATTAATGTTATGCCATTTTATATCAGGAACTTGAGCATCTGTGGATTTTTGTATCCATGGGATTGGGGGTTCCTGAAACCAATCCCCCATGAATACTCTCTCTCTCTCTGTCTCTCTCTCTCTCTCTCTCTATATATATATATAATGCACACACACACACAAACTCTCTCTATTATATATATATATATAAACTTTCTCTCTATATATATATACATATATAGTGTTTCATTTCCTATCTTATACTTGGTTTATATTCACTTTAAAATGAAGTGTAAATATATATATACACACACACACACACACACACACACACACATATATACATACATATATAGAGAGAGAGAGTTTGTTTTTACATATAAAAATAGAAAAAATATGAAAATATAAACTTAAAGATGTACAACAGATTGATGACAGCATTGACTCTGGAAAGGGAAGAAGGGAATTAGGACTGGGAAAAGACAAAAAGAGAATTGCTATTTTAACCGTAAAGTTTTACTTCATTGCCAAAACAAACAACTTAGACATGTATTCTTTCAGCTAAATATCTGCTTATATAGTCACATTATTTGCTTATATTTTATATGGTTTGAATTTTTTCCTTAATACTTCTTTAATAGTCTAAGGAAGTCAGGATGGCTAAAATTCACAGACTGACAGTAGAAAGTCAGAAAGAATATCTAAAAGTAGAAGATACTGAGTGATCTCACAATTTACCCTAACTAGTTTGAATTTCTGGGGCTAAGAATATTCTTCTGAGGCCTTATCTCTAGACCTTATCACTCTTGGAAGTCATAAACTTCCTTTGGTTTTATGTTATAATTAGAACTAGAGCCACCAAATCAGTAACACTTCAAAGTTCAATGTACAATCATAATAATTACCATCCTTTAAAATAACTAGGAAAGAGGGTAGGATGTTTTATTTCAAAACATAAAGACTATGCTTCACAAGCAAAACAAGAATCACACACCTTCTAAAAAGAAGAAAGAGGGGAAGAAGGAAACAAAGAAAGGGAGAGACGGAGGGGAGGACAATTGTTGGTTATTGAGGAGGTAATTCACAGGATTCTATCCTCATAGCAATTATTAACTAATATCAGCTTTCAACACAGGCATCTGTAGGCAGTCTACATTTGGTCAAATTCTGCACATGAAATTTTAAGTTACTCTTTATCTACGTGTGTGTGTGTGTGTGTGTGTGTGTGTGTGTGTGTGTCTATAATCATATATAGTTGAGAAAGTAAGAGCATGAGTGTTAGAGCCAGAATGCCTGGGTTTGAATCCAAATTATGCCGTTTACTATTTATGAGTCTTTATGGAAGTAATTTATTCTTTGTTAGTAATTTAGTTATTTTGGTTATGTAGCCTTTATAGTTTCCCTGTCTGTAAAATGAGAAATACAATTGTACCTATTTCATAGGGCAATTATATTGAGTAAATGGGTTAATATACACAAAAAGCAAAACATTAATAAAATGCTCAATAAATGTTGGCATTTTGTATATTCCCTGAATACATTCATTAAATAAATAGCTAAATGACAGTATCATATTCACTATGTCATGCACTTAGTAGGCACCCAGTAATGCTAACAATAATGAACATGAAACAACCAAAACTTGGACATGAAATCCTTTAAGTCACTGCAGAAATCATTATTCAAGCCAGTAGCTTGCTTTATATCTACTCTTGCATATTAAGATCCTATCATTCGGCCAGGCATGGTGGCTCACACCTGTAATCCAAGCACTTTGGAGGTCAAGGCAGGAGGATCACCTGAGGTCAGGAGTTCAAGACCAGCCTGACCAACATGGTGAAACCATGTCTTTAAAAAAAAAAAAAAAAAAGATCATATCATTCTTGGCATTTCATGTCACAATGTAGTTTTGCCATCACAATCTGTCTCCCTACTGCCTTAAAGATGGCTTCTGAGCCGTGGCTTTCAGGAGACACAGTTCTACAAAGATAAAGTGGCCACTTTCCAACATAGACAATACAATAGTAAAGGCTTCCTAAAATTGAACTTCCATTTAGCCTTCTCATCTCTGAACCATAACGTCCCATTTCCTTTTATCTTTTCTTATACATGTTGTCTACTCATTTATTTTCCTTTTGTTCCTCCCTAGTCTCAAATATCTGTACTTTAAAATGGAATAGAATTCCACATTGGATAGGAATGCCAGCCACTTTCCAGCCTGCGTCATACATAGTACCATCAATGCAGAGCAAATCATGGTACTTTCCAAAATAAGAATCTCTAGCAGTCACAAACGTTCAGCCTCTGGAACACCAGATTTTCAGCTCTAGAAATTATGACTTAATGTTACTTTGTACATAGGTATGTGATTAGCTCACAGTAGCTGTATGCTACATATAATTAAAATCGACCATGCAGAATAAATCTTCTGAAGATAGTGAAGATATATGGTAGTAATTCTGTAGCCCTGTTCTGATGAGTGCAGCCATGGTTTCCCCACATTTTTAACTTTCCATGGATGTTTCTTTGGAAGAAATACAGAATAAATGTAACAAATGAATTTAATAAAGAAGGTTCTACAACTGAAAAATCAAAAGGTTTTAAAAGTACTTGATCTTAACATTTTAATATGTATATTTTGATTCTATTAAGAAGCACATTCAAACTTCTCAGCCAGGAATAAGAGAATCAAAGATAATTTGAAGTTTTATTAAAAGCAGTACCACCCCCAGAAGAATAAAGACTTTAGCTTTTATAACTGCATTCAAGCCATTCAATAATATGCTGAAGTGTGCATATGTGACTCTTCAGGATCTGAAAGCTATCACTTTGCCTTCCTATGTATCAGACACTTTTCTCTAATCTTTTAATCAGAAAGATTCTTCCATTCAAACCATATTATTTCATGTGGCACATTCTATCAGCCAAGCCGAATGACATTTTTATATCCAACCCTCAGTAATAAGTAAAGGCTACAAATATAAATAAGCAATTAAAGAGAAGGAAGTAATTAGCTTTTATTAGAGAACACTGAACTGATTAGTCATCTTGAGGTGTGGCTTGCTCTAGTTATTATTAGCAGCAGTAAAACACATATCTTTTTCTGCATTGCCACTGTCTTGTATTCACAGGCCTGACTGCTGCCTAAAATATTTTCCAAGTGGAGATTTGCATAGGAAAAGAACAACAATGCAGTGGGAGGTTCTTAGGACATACGGGAAATGGGTCTGTTCATTTGTTTGTTCGTGTGTGTTTTCTTCTTTCCAAATGGCTGTGTGATAGGAATATGAACTGTAGATTTTGATGAAGTCAGCTTCCACAGCTGTCTTTTCTGGTTCTGGGTCCAAACCTTACCATGCAAATGACAAGCACAGACTGATGATTTAGTCTCTCTTGCCTGCGTGGTGCTGAGTGCTTAGAAAAAGGTCATCACTGTGCTCCGAACTCTGTGGAGGGAATGATCCCAAACTTCCAATTAAGGTCACCAATCTCTAACTTCCAAATATAAACACAAGTAGAAAACATTGCCTGTATTAACTTCTTTTTTGAGCTCATACCATTGTTTTCCCATGAACTGATTACCTTTTTTCAAAAAGAACTTTGGTTACAAATATACCTGTCATAGGTCCTTATGTAAGTTAAAAAAAAAAAAAGCATGATATAATTATTAAGAATTGAACAAAGGTTACAGGAAACATGGTACAATGTGGAGCACTTAATTACCATGCCAGCCTCCAGTATGACTGAGTAGTGGTGACTAACAAGTGGTGTCCTGTCTCTCCTCCAGGCATAGTAGATCCCCCTGTTATTTATTATAGGGGTACTCCTAGTTTGGCAGCTCTCCTGTTTAATCCTGATATGGCAAGGGTCCTGTTTCTCCAGTTCTTAGCTCCTAAGGAGGGACACTGCCTATAGGTTCAAGGAGTGTAGGAACTCTAGATGGGACCTACACACTGAGGGAGAGAAGAGTAATGGGATAGCTGATTCTCATTTCCAAATAGATATCATTCAAGCCAGAACTTTGGTTCTAGGAAGCCTCAGAAAAGATGGAGTTTCTGTAGCAGATGGCGAAGGCACTTAAGGGAGAGAGACAGAAAGCTCTGCATCAGCCATGGGAGAAAAAGACATAATTTCCTGTGGAATGCCCAAAAGATCCACCCAGAATTTCACTGGATTTTAGTGGGCCTGGAGGGTTTTTGGCTAGATGCTCCTAGAGACTGGTTCTGAGGCTACCAATGTGCGTTCCAGAGTGTCTCTATGAACAATGTAGAGTAAGGTAAATATGAATATGATTCCTGCTTTCAGAAGCCCTAGACACACACACACACACACACACACACACACACACAAACACACCATCAATTTTATGAAGGGACTCTAGTTGAAGCTAAGATATGGGAGCCAGCATCGTTAAGAAAGGGTAGCAAAGACAGCAACCACTGACAGCTCATATGGCTTCTTCTGTGACTTCATAATAGTTCTAATATGCTTTCCCTTTAACACTTCACAGTTCCTGAAATGATCATTTTCCTAACAGAGAAACAAATAGAAAAAGAAAAAATTTTGTCTATTGTGTAAAGGATGCCATTTTGGTTCCAGCAATTCTTTGGATAGAGATATTTCTGTTTTAAAGTTATAATTTTTCTACTCTGTTCCTTCTCTAAGAGGGGATACTTTTAAACTTGATACCCACTGTCAAATGATGTATTTTTCAAAGTGACTTTATTACAGCTATGGGGGAAAACAGATAAAGTCAGACTTTTTTATAGGAGCAAAGATTTTTTTAAACATGAACATGATTAAACAAATCAAAATTAAAATGTTCAGTTTTAGAGGAGAGTTAGAAAAACTACCTCCACTTCACCCTCTTTGGATACCCCCCCTGAAATAAAATTGCTGTTGAAATCTGAACTCTGTGTCTAATTGCCAAGTTGGAAACTGTGAGATCTGATGTATAAAATAAAAAGTCTGCTGAAGACCCACAGAGTCATTATCCTTGGAACTGAAATTATATTTCAGTCAAGGAAAACAAGACATTTTTCTTTTTCCATTCCATTTTTTTCTAGTAATTTAAAAAAATATATAGTTTCTATAATTTTAAATGAAGCAAGTATTTGTATGATGCTTTATAATATGTAAAACACACATTACATGTTTGAGACAGAGTCTTGCTCTGTCACCCAGGCTGGAGTGCAGAGGCACGATCTCAGTTCACTGCAACCTTGCCTCCCGGGTTCAAGCGATTCTCCCACCTCAGCCTCCTTAGTAGTGAGATTACAGGTGGGAGCCACTGTGCCCGGCTGGCCTTGAACTCCTGGCCTCAAGTGATCCACCTGCCTCAGGCTCCTGAAGAGCTGGGATTACAGGTGTGAGCCACTGTTCCCAGCCATATCGCCTAATTTAACCTTCACAACAACCATTTGAAGCAGGTTAGTCCTCTTTGACAGATGAAAAAACTGAGGCTCAATGAACCTAATTTCCTTATCCAAGGAGTCTAAGCTACTAAGTGTCATGGGTGGGACTTAAGCCAGGTTTTAGTTACTAAACCCAGAGTTCTTTGTATTAGGTTGGCTCAAAGGTAATTGTGTTTTTTGCCATTACTTTGGCAAAAAAACTGCTATTACCTTTGAGCCAAACTAATACTACATGCGGTTCATCTCACCTCCAGTCATGTTCCTGCATGCTTCATTTTCAGACATTTTCGTGAAATCAGGGCCCATTGTAAGTTGAAAACCTACAGAGGTTGTCAAGACTCTGCCAAAAATTTTCATTTAATTCAATTCCACACATAGTTATTAAATTCAGTGATGATGACACAGCAGCTTGCTCTTTATTGGGAAGGCAGGATATTACAGTAAGCTAAAGACTCTGGAAACAGACTACCTAGGCTTGAATCCCAGACCACCACTTTCTAAAAGCATGACCCTGGGTAGCTAACTGTGCCTACATTTCCCCATCTCTATATAGGGTGTAATAGTATTACCTACTCCATAAAGTTGTTATGACAACTAAATGATGTAATTCATATCAAGGACTTAGAACAATGACTGAGACTTAGTAAGAACCAAATAAATCCTGGTTAATATTATTTGGAGGGACAGAGATTTGTGGTGGCCATAACTACATGAATACCTATTTGAATGTATAAATAACTCTACCACTGTAAGGCCACTGATAATTGTCATAGAATAGGTATTAATCAGGTGTTACTATGGTACTGTCTAGAAAAGCAGGAGCCCAGGAGGAGGCTGTTTGAGAAGGCCTGTGGGTGGAGGATAATTTTCAGGGTTTAGAACAAGCAGAGACATTTGGGGAACAAAAACTATGATGACCAAAATTTTACTTTATTCAATGGTTATTTAAAGCAATGCAACCATGGGTATCAAGCTCAGGAGTAGAACATAGAAAATGGAAGGGCTTCCAGACCTACCCATCTTCCCATCCCCAGGAAGCAACCAACTTGAGGAGTAGAACTTCCCAGTCCGCTACTGTACAAAGATGCCATCAAGGCTTCAAGAAGACAAGTGTAATATTCCTGCCAAAGAGACTAAAACCTCCAGGTCACAGTGTGACTTCCCCTTCGGTTCTGGCTTCGCCTATGCCTTACCCAAGTCACAGCTCCTTGAGGATCCCTGCGTACTTCTTCTTTCCCCCTTTCTCCTTCCTCTTCTTTTTTTTCCCGTCTCATATTATTCTACCTAATGATGTTTTATAAAGAATGACTAAGATGCATAAAATCATTTTGTAAAATACAAAATGCGATGTGGTTTAATGATGACTAAACACGAAATAAAAATAAAGCTAAAAATGCATAGCTATCTTTTAATCTTCACGTGAATTAGCTTGCTCACTGGTTTCAAACATGTTCATCATGCCTCGGACCCCTGGGCTTGATACTGCTTTATAGAGGAGCTTTATGCTGGTTCTTGTTTTTGTTTTTGAGGCAGTCTTGCTCTGTTGCCTAGGCTTGAATGCAGTGGTGCTATCTCGGCTCACTGCAACCTTTGCCTCCTGGGTTCAAATGATTCTCCTGCCTCAGCCTCCCAAGTAGCTGAGATTACAGGTGTGTATTTTTAGTAGAGATTAGGTTTCACCATGTTGGCCAGGCTGGTTTTCAACTCCTGACCTCAAGTGATCCTTCCGCATCAGCCTCCCAAAGTGCTGAGATTACAGGTGTGAGCCACCACACCCAGCCTATGCTTTTATAGAAAAGTAAACTGGGACATGGGAGCAAATTTTCTAATAAGAAGCCTGTGATTTAGCAGTAGAGCTGGTGAAAGGCCTGCAGGACCTGGCCTCTGGCTGGACTAGCAGCCCAAAGGTAGCTTACACTTACTTTAGACTGAGGTCTTCTTCTACTACATACTCCAGTGATTCAGGGGATGCCCTCAGGGATATAAAACTAAGTTACAAAAAAAGCCCTATAACCACAGGTTAATTCTCAGTCCTGTAAATTCTCATCATGGCCCCTTACTGGACAAGTCTTTCAGCCTTTGTGGTAGTGACTCTGTCCTTTTGATGATAGTAGTTTTAAATCTCTTTCCAGATGGTCAACATAAGGTTATGTAATTCAGTAAACAAACATTGTGTTCCTCCTTTCGAGACTCTTTCTAAGGAGATTTTCCAACTCCATAGGACGGGACAAAGTCTTGATGTGTTTTTCTTTCCTGAACCTAATTGTGGAAAGAAAGGCAAAAATAAAACTAAAGCTGAAGCAAGAAGCTAAGTATTTAAAAAATAAATAAATAAAACTTTCTTAAGGGGAAGGAAGATAATCTTAAGAATGTCTTAAGTATAATGAGTACATATTTCCTCTGCAAGCCCTAAACCAGGATGGTATGTATATAATTCTATATTAAAGAATGCTGAGGTTTCAGAAGTTGAAGCCACTGTGTTGCAAAGCTGACGTCTTAGCATCTCAAACTAGGGGGAAGATTGATCTAAATAAAAGATTTTCACCTGGGATGAAAGTTTTCTCCTCACTCCTCCAGGGAAGCCTCTGGGCCCAGGGTGGAGACTGCTGCACCCAGGAGGTTGGGGAGGGTGTTCAGGGAATGCAGTCTCCTGCCAGCTTGGAGATCTGAAAGAATGTGGCAGGTCAGTTCTCACTGGCCTCCTCCAGTCTCCACATGGCATGAATATTTCTTTTGGTCTCCTCCAAGATCTAAGAATGTTCAACACTTTTAGACAGTTGCTGGAGCCTGCGGCAGCTCTGACCTGGCTGATAGGGTAGGGAGCATTTCTGTTGATAGCAAGGAAGAGACAGAACCAAGCTCTTATCCCAGGAAGCATGAATAAATTCTAATATATTCATTATTATACCCAATCCTCCAAGTACACCTCTCCTCACACTCACACAAAGAAAAGTAAACATTAGAGAGTCAGGTCAGGTTCCAAGGAAACTACCATTGCTATAGAAACTTTTCAGTAACTTCTTTAGGAGACTTATGCGGAATTTCTTCAAGATGAGGGACACATCCAGGCAAGGTAACTGGCATCTAAATCAAACAGATCTATCAACTAGACTCTGCCATTCGGCAACTTTGTGGCCTCGGTTTTTCCATCTCTAAAATAGAGATGATTACATCATCTTTTTTGTGTAGTTGTTTTGAGAATGAAACGAGATGGCACATGTCAAGTATATGGTACTATTCCTGGCTCATAATAGAGCCTCAATAAATATTAGTCTTCCCTTGTCCAGTGACATTTCACACAGGTCCAATTGGAATGTGCTAGACAGCTTACCCAATGCTGCTAAATTCTCACAATAACCCCTTACTAAAAGTCACAGTAAAACTGGGAGAGGTCTGGAATGTTCTATGAAGAAGGATAGTTCAACCCAAATTCAACTTTAAAAATAAGCATTTGTAGAGCACAAGCTATGCTCTTTGTAGGTACTTGCAGTTAAAAACGATTTCTGGTTACCTATGGCCAAAATCACCCCAAAACATAATTGTATTAGTCTGTTCTTGCATTTCTATAAAGAAATATCTGAGAATGGGTAATTTGTAAAGAAAAGACATTTAATTGGCTCATGGTTCCATGGACTATACAGGTATATGTCAGCATCTGCTTCTGGGGAGGCCTCAGGGAGATTTTGCTCATGGTGAGAGACAAAGTGGAAACAGACCTCTAACATGGCAGGAGCAGATCCAAGAAAGAGAGAAGGTGGAGGTGCTATACACCATTTCAGACCTCCTTGCCCTGTTCCTGCATCTCAAATTCCTTCTCCGTTGCCTCATATCTAATTGCCCAAGCCCTTCAAATGGATGTTGCGGTTTGAGTGTATGTTTGGCTTGAAATCTGCCTGAACTCTCTGCTCCCTTGAAGACGTCTTTCCAAAGCCTATCCTGCCTCACGTCCACACCCACACATAACTCTGGAATCTGCTACTAAATTCCAACACCCTAATTCTCAGCATATTCAGACATAGCCTTATTTAGCTTTGATGTTCCGCAAACTGAAAACACAAATGAGCAATTGGACTCCAGAAATCTTTTTATTATTACTTTTTACTATGTCAAATTTTAAAAGTAAAGAAAATATAGTTATAAACTTTGATAGGCCCATCACCCAGTTTCAATTACTATTAGCTCATGACCAGTCTTATTTCTTCCACATCCTCACCCACTTTCCCACTACCCTAAATATTTTGAAGCAAGTCTTAGCTAGATATCACAGTGTTTTATCCATAACTATTCTAGTATCTTTCTTTAAAAGATAAGTACTTTTTAAAAACACAACTAAAAACATTACCACACCTAAAAATACTCTGGGTACTCCTAAGTTTCAGCAACTGATAATTTTCAGTCCAAAAGATACTGAGGTGATAAGGCTCCATGAAGCTAGCTCTTTACGACTGCTGTCCTCCTACACATACTCCACACGTGGACACACCTACATGCTCTCTAAAGGACAGAAAGGCACTTCCAATGAGATTTTGTGTTGTCCTGTGCAAGAAATGGTGCTGGCAACCAACTTTGCTGTTATCTATACTCTTCAGACAAAGACTGCCAGAGACACCTGTAGTTGGACTTGTTGGGTTTTTCACAAACTGCAGGAAGGGAAAATACATGCTATGTGGGGGTCATGGAGTATCTCAGAAGAGGGTTGTCAAAAAGAACCTGGGATAGAATTTGGGGTTTGGTTGGATAATTGTAGGATGGGTCTAAGAAAAAAGGGTTCTCTCCAGATTGGGTATTATCAGTAAGTGTAGGCAATTCTACTTTTGGGAATCTCAATAGGTCTTACCTACGGGGAACACAGACAAGGGAGAGATTAAAGTTGTCATTGGTAAAGAAGTCACTGTCACTCATTCAGCAAGGGAAGAAAATGTTTGCTATTTTGTGTTGTACAGTGACCTTGTTTTTGTCTCACTTTATCATGGTCTAAGAGAGATCTTGTTAGATATAGATATTCTGTGAGATTGTTCATATTCAAGAGGGAAATAAAATGGCCTGGCTGTGTGTGTCAGACCAACTTGTAGTAACACTGAGGTCTAGGTGTGAACGTCACATCAGTTCTAGATGTCAGGGGCTACTTTTGTCCTTTTTCATTGTCTTACCACTTTCCAGGGTGTGTGAGCTCACTGAATGCTGCTACCTTCAGTCCTGGTTCTATACCACCTTCTCAACCTACTTTTCCTTTTGGATTGTTTTTATTTAAAAGATAAGTACTTTTTAAAAAACACAACTAAACACACTCATTATTTATTAGTGTGTATGTCCTATTATATATGAGCATTTATAAGCTTCTTTAAATCTTTTTCTAGAGAAGAAAAATTAATTCATGTTTGAATGAATAAAAACAATGAGTATCTGAAAATGTAAGATATTCCCACTACCTATTTATTGTTGCCCACACCATAATCCAATGCATTTTGAATAGATATCCAACTACATTTTACTTGTATAGGCAGTAAGCTGGCTTATTTTGCAATCTATTCGTTCAGTTAACAAGGAAAATTTTCTCAAACTACTCTCCTCTGCTGGAACCCTCAGTAAGAAGCACATTATACACGGTATAAAGTATATCACAAAATAACACACACACACACACACACACACACACACACACATACACACACCTTACCAGATTCAAAATTTTACAAAACAATATTTATTCTTACTAATTGTGATGTACTCCAGTATTTTCTATTTCATTCTATTTTTATTTCATTTTTAAAATTAAATACTGACCTTCTAAGTTGAGCTCATGACTTCCTAATGGATCTCAATCTGCATTTGAAAAAACTGGGCACTAGAACATTCCTTTTCACAAAGCAAAATATTTGTGATACTTTCATTGAATTAATTGTTGGTGTTTTTTAAACCATGGCGGCTGTTTTTTAAAACCATGCTGGGTGTTTGGTAATAATCACTTAAAAATCTTTCTTGGCTAAATGATGGCAAATTATGTTGAATGGTACAAAATACAACACATTATTTGCAGAGACTAATTTTAGCCCTGCCTCTTCTGGTTTGCCCATCACCATGCAGAGATGACCTGTGTTTGTATGTTGGGCACGTGTCTTCATCATGCACCAAGATTCTCACCCTTTCAGCATCATCACAAATATCCCTGAACATTCTGTCAATGGTACTCTTCTCTTCCTCCCAGCATTCGTTACTCACATCATCATTCTCTATCTTCTTATCTTGTTTGATTTCTTCATAGGTTTTGCCTCAATTTTTATTTATTTTCTTTGCATTTGCCTACTCTTTCTCCCACTAAGAAAGAGTAGGAGAAGACATGCACCAAGTCTGTTTTTATTTACCATTGTACATCCAGTATTGCTGGGAACAGAATGACACTCAACAAAATATTTGTTAAATAAATTAATAAAAAGGAATATCAGACATATGAGTAAATTAAATATAAAGTAGGAGGTAATAAGTGCCAGATAAAAGAAAAATGTATGCTGTTTGAATTTAGAATCAAGAACCTGAAGTGTGTGTGTGGGTGTGTGAGTGTGTGGGTGTGTGTGTATGTGTGTTTGTGTAAAAGGGGAGAATTAATATGAGAAAGTTACAAGTAACTATATTTTAAATACATATGATGAATGTATACATTATATACAAAGCCCACATCTGTTATGTATTTTGTACTTTTTTCTTACAAAATTATATTATGACCTAAATAAATGAAATATTCTTCTTTTGGTCTGCATTCTTACTGAGATCCAAGTCAACATAGTTATTTAAAAATAGTTTTCAAACTTTTGGTGACAGTAAAATTATGACATATGAGTCAGGAAAGATTAAGGAATACAGTATAATGTGACCCTGTGCAACACTGGCGTGGACATGGGAAGGGCTGGAGTTCAAGACCCACATTTGCGTAGCCTTGGGCACTATCTCACCAGGCCTCCACTATCTTAGCTACAATATAACTAGTTAGGGCTAGATAACTTTCTAGCTCTGTCATTCTCTGATTCTAGGGAGTAAAATAGTCTTACCTGTGTTATGCATTCATCTCCTTCGCCAGTGGCCATCACCAGCTTCCTTGGCCAGTTGTTGCTCTGTGTCTGCACCCACCCACACCAGTGTCTATTTTGAAACAAATCCTCAAACACACCCATTTTATCTGCTTTTCCTTACTGGAAAAAAATGAAGAAAGAAAAAGGCCAATGTTTTA